>JBAMJR010000227.1:1032500-1117500 GCA_038501785.1 Myoxocephalus aenaeus | reverse complement strand
ACTCTCTGAAGATATCGATATCATTTACAACAAAAACAAGCTACTTCCATCATCCTAAATCGATTTAGAATCACTTGAAATTAAAGATCTGTATATGGATTGGAAATCTTCACACGGTCTGTCGAAATATAAATGTTTTTTTTTTTTTTTTTTGTCGGTGCTGCGTAAAAATAAAAGTGTATATCCACATTAGTTTTCATATAATAATACAGTCTGACCTCACTGTGACCTTCATACATTCCACCTCCCCCAGAAACTACCAGAAGTAAACCCGAGTGAATGAAACTAAAGCATTCAAACGTTTGCATTCCTGTTCCTAATCTCTTGTCTGTTCCTCCCTCCAGTCGGACAGTAACACCAGCTTCCTGCGGGCTGCCAGAGCGGGGAACATCGACAAGGTACTCGACTTCCTGAAAAATGGAGTCGACATCAGCACCTGTAACCAGGTAAAGAAACTTTGAGGCCGCTTCTGTTCCCGTTTTTCACTATTGTGCCACAAAACTCATTGGGGAACAATCTCGGGTCAAAAGGTCACGGGAAGATTGAGTCTTAAGCCCTTTGACTTAAGGACTTTCCCGACTTGTCAGGCAGATGATGGCATTTTTAGTCAAAGAAAAACAAGCAGCTTTAGAGTCTTTTTTTAAAGTTTTTTTCCCATAATTCGGCAGGAAAATATACAATTTCACTAAAGTTAGCTTTTTACTGCGTTCGGAATATTGCTAGTAACGTACGGCGCGCGGCCGAATCTAACCCTCACTCTGCCGTGTCTCTGCCGTGTCACTGCCGTGTCACGGCGGCGTCACGTGACCGAGCCCGGTCGGGGTCATCCCTAAAACCTGCCAGGCCGCCGCCCACTCAAGATCATGTCAACCCCCCGCATCTACCATCACTCTTCCCTCGCACCACACCCTCTCTCGGCTGGATTTGACCACGTCCGTCTGACAGCTGCTCTTACCCCTCCCTCACCCAGATTCCTCAGAAGAGTGGGGGATTTGGGAGGGTGCAAAATACTTCCCCCTAGATCCCCCACCCTGTCTGTGTCACTGTGATTTACGCAGTAGTCACAAGGTAGCTTAAAGCAGCACGGGGATAGTGCCTACGTGAGTCTCCTCTTATTTTGTGTCATTGCCATTGGCCTTATTTCATTCTCAGCTTAATAGAAACCATTTATACACTGGGCTGTAATTGCCCACACATTTGTTGTCATGGCACCAGGGGTTTTGTTTGTTTTACCAAGAGGGAAGCCTGAATATTTGGGGCCGTGATTCTACACACACACACACACACACACACACACACACACACACACACACACACACACACACACTCCCTCCCTGCAACAAGAGAGCCCTGCCCTTCACAGTATCTGTCAGATGATCACATTCAAGCCCTTTTCAAGTGCCCAAAAATGCAAGTGACATTTTCATATATATCCCAGTGATGGTCTCACTTTGTGCGTCTGTGTGTGTGTGTGTGTGTGTGTGTGTGTGTGTGTGTGTGTGTGTGTGAGTGTTTCTGAGAGAGAGAGAGAGAGAGAGAGAGAGAGAGAGAGAGAGAGAGAGAGAGAGAGAGAGAGAGAGAGAGAGAGAGAGAGAGAGAGAGAGAGAGAGAGAGAGAGAGAGAGAGAGAGAGAGAGAGAGAGAGAGAGGCCAATATCCTGCTCACTTCACCGCCGCTCAATTTCCTCGATTAACTCGTCACTCGGCTCTCACTTAATTGGCGTTAAATTCCCAAACTGAAGGCAGACATACACCAGAACAAGTTTCCTTGTTTCACATACATGTAAAGGATTGTGTGTTTCTTACGACACATGTACAAGCTTAGACCATGCACGCGTTCCTCCTGCAGGCATGTTTGACGGTTTGTTCGATCTCTTTTTGTGTTGTTTTGCGGTGGCGGCAGGTTTCCCAGATTTGATGCCATTTGAACCTTAATGGTATTTCAAGGAGAAACCAATTTCCACAACCACCAGAGTGATCGTAGGAGGCCCAGTTCATGAGTCAAAAGTCTCACGTTACCTGCGATTAGTAGCAACATCTCTCTTAAGGAAACCAGTGGATCAAAATCATGGCAGTGGAAAAGCACTCCACCCAATTATAGAACCATTATCTGTAATAGTTCTGTCAGCATTGCAGTCGATAGAGTCGGAGCGCCTGACGAGAGCACCAACAGACATGAAATCATATCAATCTAAAATGTGCGGCCTCCTCACTGGAAGTAATCAACTAATCTGCAGTGACTTTAGTATGAAGGTTCATATCTGAGTACAAATTGGAGTTTTGTCAGTCAGCTGTTTCAAAATATCAGTGCATTGTTACCACTTGGATAAAAGGATAATTAATAATTAGTTTGCAATTTGAGCTGTTTGGTAGTGCATGTATGAAGTGGGTGAACCTTTGGTATAGATGTCCACCGGGCAAAAAAAGAACAAAAAATAATTTGCGATGCAGATGATATTTTTCTGCTGCAAGCGACCCAGAAACTACAGTGACACTGATTTTTTTTCTTTTCTTTATATATACAATTTGAAGTCTGAAGCTATTTCTTGATCTAAATTAGGTCCCCAGAGTATTCATAATAACTGGCAATTTAAATAGTTTCCATCTGGATTGCTTTTTTGGGGCGTCATGATCATCACAGTATTGGAAAATATAAAACGTACTACCTTCTATTCCAAATAATTAAAAATATTCTCCTTAGTCAAATTTGGGTCTCTCACTTTTGCTGAAAGTGCCCCAGATCAATTATATAACACACATGCTCCCTCCAGATTTAACAGAGCCATACAGGCGGCCGTAGAGGACGTGGTCTGGGATCCTCTCACTCACTCAGTTATCTACAATAAATGTATCAGAGACCGGAGCTCTTGGGTAGCATTGGAGAAAGAGTTGTTCTCAATGCAAGCTTGACTTACTCAGACAGGAAGGGGTTTACCTTATGGAATATATACGTTTTCTGTGTTTGAATAGCTGGTGTCTAAATATGACACATCCATCAATAAGCTCACATGGGGAAAACAAGGTGAGGGAGCCTGAAGGAAAGTGGTACCGTCATGGGACTCCATAGCCAGAGACACGCAGGCACGGTTGTAGCTTAGGGAGGATAAAGGCTGGTGGAAACACTGGTTGCTATATGAATGTAAAATGGTGCACAGCTATTGCCAAACATATCAACAGCAGACTGGAAAGAGTCTATTTAGGGTCTGGCTGCCAGCCTTATGCATATTGGGTATTTTAAGAAAGGAGAGATGTTTGAAGTTTAATCATGTTTTATCAGCATTGTTATTTTCTGTAATGTCATCAGATACGATCCAGGAAATGTATCCCCCAAAATTCATAGCAGCAGAAGTAATATCACCCAGGAATCCTGAGTGTTCGTTGCTAACTGGAGAGTCAGATCCTGGAGAGCAGAGCAGGGTGACGAGGCCGAGGGCCGGAGCCTGGCGCCGAGGGCCGGAGGGGCCGTCCAAGTTAGTGAAAGGGAAGGAGCGAAAGAGACACTCTCTCTGCGAGTGAGCGTAGTGAGATAAATAAAACACCTTCTTGATAGATGGCTTAAGCCCCCGCCTTTGTGAGCACACAAAAGGTCCCATTGTGGCGCGCGTGTTCACGTCTGCGGCCCGTTTGGTTTCCATTCCCTCACAATGAAAGACTTCCCCCTCTAATCTAGCCAAATGCTAATCCTCGATGAGTGATATTACTCTTTTAATCTGCACGCATTTACATTATTTCCTCCTTCCCCCCCCCCCCTCCCAACGTTCATCCCCTCTGACATTGTGGCCTATAAAACAACACCAAATGTACGTGACCATTTATTACCACGTGTGATTATAACAAAGGTCAGAGGTCAAAGGGACCTGAATGTTAATCTGCGTTGGATGGGGCTCAACGGACACACTGCCAGGGATCACCGCGTCGGGCTGGACGGCCATTAGCTAAATGAAGCTTTCGCTCGCAGCTCAGAGGGAAAGGAGATTTGGATCAGCTCGTTGTTGGTTTTGCTCGACTCTCCTGGACGGCGGAGATGTGATCGAGGCTCAATAATAAGATCGCATCATTCTTGAGTCCAACGTTTCAGGAGTGAAAGTTGAAACGCAACTTTTTTCGCAATGTTCAAACCTGCAGCAAAGAGCTTCTAGTCTCACGTTGATTTATGATCCACTGGAGCGATGACAGTAGAAGCGTTGGCTTTGTGACCTCACAATCCCGATGAATGTTTCTCCAAGGGAGAGAATGGCGAGCATCTCCAGCTCGGAGCGACCACGCCCAGCGCCTGATGACTGTGTGCAGGGTGTTTTTTTTTTTTTTCAAGGAGATATGTCAAAAATGTTCTGGTTAAAGATGTTCAAATGTGAGGATAAAAAAATAAATGATATTCTAATTTGAGGATTTTCAAAAAACGAATAGATTGATATATATATATATATATATATATATATATATATATCAATCTATCCGGGTTTTTTTTAAATAATTGTGTATCATTAAGTGTATCATTAAGTCATATATATATCTTTTTTCTCTATGATTTCATTTGAAACTGTCATGTTCATTTTGCACTAAAGTTCTTCATTGAATGAGAAAAAACGAAATACTTTTTATTTGTAAAGTATTTAATCGACACAGGAGTAAAAAAAAATTAAATACATTTAAAAATAATAATATTTATTATATATTTTTATTGAATTACCAGAAAACATGCTATATCAAGATATGAAAAGACCTATTTGGTGATACAAGTCTTATATATGTTCTTCACCTTTTTGCATTCAGACATATATGCGGTGGTGGCTCTCATTCTTACCCTTTTAAAGACCCACTTGACCATACTTTGGCCTCTGAAGAATGCCCACTTTTTCTTTTTTTTCTTTCTTTTTGAAAGGTTGACATTTTCAGCAGCTTCTAAATGTGATCCATGCCTGTGTGTATGTGTGTTGTGTTCTACATATCCTCCGTGACTGTGCAGAAACACGACACCCCTTTTGGCTGTTTGGCATTTGGCAACTGAGAGGGAGGGAGTGTGTGTTAACTTATTTGTGTGTGTGTGAATGCGTGTTGTACGTGCGCGAGGGAGGGAAGGAGGCAATGATAGAGGTGTAAGCAACATAACGGCTCCTCGTTTACATCAGTGCCAGGAGAGCTTTCAGAGCCAGGAGGCACAGTTCTTCTCTGTAACCCATCTGATAGAGTCTGCAAGGGGGAGACGAAGCCAGACAGACCCAGAAGCGTGGATCCAAACCCAGAGAGGGTTGGGGGGGGGGGGGCTAGAGGAAGGAGGAAGAGGGATGGTTGGAGCTCCATCACTTCTAAATCCAGCTTAAAGCACCATTCAACAAGGTGATAGAAAAAAAGAAGCAAAGAAAGACTTCGGAAGGGAACCGACAAGAAAGAAAATAACTTTAACGAGGTCACGGTTTAAGGTACTCCCTTAGTGTCAGAGAGACACGACGCAGAATGGACGAAGACGAGGACGAGGTGAACCATCCTTCTCTCTCTCTCTCTCTCTCTGTGTGTGTGTGTGTGTGTGTGTTCATACGTGAGGAAATGTGTTTCTGCATGCGTCTGCGTATGAATACGTCAGCTGTGCTGCGGCCGCCTGTCGGCGTGAAGCGTTTACGCTCCACTCCTCTGCTGCTCCCCGGCGTGGAGCTCAGGTGCTGATGGATCAGAGAGGCCTGTTGATGCAATGTGGGCGGTAAACCGGCCTTGAGGGGCAAAAAATAAAAAAATCTGCTGTATTTTCTCTAACTGATTCTGCCTCTAGAGTACTTCTCTGGGCGACTGTGACTCAGCTGTCCTTCAATCAGACGGTTCGATCCCCCGCCACCGCTAGTCCATGTGTCCTTGGGCAAAACACCTGTCTGCTCAAATTGCTCCCGCAGGCTGTGCCGTCTGGGTGTGAATGTTGGATGCAGGACCTGATGGGCGTGGTAGCCTCTGCCATCAGGGTGTGAACGGGTGACGGATGACATGTTGTGTGAAAAGCACTTTGAGTGGCCGGAAGACTCGAAAAGTTCAAGTCCATTTACCATTCTGGTGTTTAAGTGGATGGATGTTGGATTTCCCAAAGCATTTTAGAAAAAGCATCTTTTCTTTTGTATTCTTGCAAATCATCCCACTTTTATCAACATGTTATATATATTTAAATGTGTTTATTTCACACACGATAAAATAATAAAAAATCTGATCCTTGTGTAGTTCCCACTGCATGTGACATTGTTTTCGATGTGATGTGGCTACACGGTACATCTGTAGAACGCAGTGTAATTCCACACCTCCATGCAGGCCCCTCAAACGCATACAGCCTGGTGCCACTCGGGCCCCGTTTGGTTCCTGGAAAGCCTGACGTTGGTGTTGTCCTCCTTGCTCTTCTCTCCAGAACGGCCTGAACGCGCTGCATCTGGCGGCGAAGGAGGGACACATGGACTTAGTGGAGGAGCTGTTGGAGAGAGGAGCGCCCGTCAACTCTCCCACCAAGGTACACGTCGACGTCGTCGCCTTAATTATCGTCAAGTTCGCGGATACGAACGGATCGCAGTGGGATCTGCGGCCCCTACGTGGGAGAGGGAAGATGTGGGCAAACAAATGAAAAGAAAGAAAAGAGGACGGGATGATAGTGATAGCTGGGTGATAGATGGAGAAAATAGGGAGAGATGAATGGGAAGCAGTGCGCGTGAATGTAAGTAATATATGTTGGCGCCAGTTCTACATAAATCACTGCCTCTCTCTTGAGCCGTGAAACTCGATTCTCGCGGGGCGGCGGTGAGCCTGAGGGTGATTTAAAGAGGGGTAAAGTTACGTCGCATTTTTGGAAACTTTCATACAGTCACGATTTTTGATTTACGTCGACGCTACGACAGCATTTCGAATCAAAGTTTCGTCAAAGTCACAGTGCATCCCCCGTGATCTGGATGTTGTGCCTTTACTGGGAAGGATGAGCGCGAGTGTGAGTGGTAAGCTGCTCGGATGTCTTAATGGGTCCGGCTTAACAACTACAGCAACACTAAGCAGCCGCGAAAGAATCGGACACCCCGCTGTCTGCCCATGTCCTTGGAGTGACATGAATGCGACCTTTGGTATTAACCAGTCAGTACGTCTTGAAAATGAAAACGGATGTGTATTAGCAAATGTGTATTAAGATGTGTGAGCAGCTCTAAGGCCTTTATACTATGCTCACTCGCCCGGTGGCATCAACCCTGTCTTCTCTCTCTCTCTGCAGAAAGGAAACACCGCCCTCCACATCGCCGCATTGGCCGGACAAAAAGAAGTAGTCCAACTACTGGTGAAGAGAGGCGGCGACGTCAACTCTCAGTCACAGGTGAGAAAGCGTCGCATTTGAAAATGTGCGTCGCAGCAACCAAACGTGCGTATAATGCGTACGACCGTGCATTATGCGCACGCGCGAGTACGGCCTGTGTGCGTTTGCCTCCACAGAACGGCTTCACGCCGCTCTACATGGCCGCCCAGGAGAATCACCTGGAGGTGGTGCGATACATGTTGGAAAATGACGGGAACCAAAGCATTGCGACGGAGGTACGGACGTCCTTGTTTTTCCTTTTGCTTTTTCTCTCGATTGATTGCACTCATTGTCTTTCTCTCTCTCTCTTGTTTGTTCTCCTCCGCTTGCCCCAGGACGGCTTCACCCCGCTGGCCATCGCCCTCCAGCAGGGCCACAACTCGGTGGTCTCCCTGCTGCTGGAGCACGACACCAAGGGTAAAGTCCGCCTGCCGGCGCTGCACATCGCCGCCCGCAAAGACGACACCAAGTCGGCGGCGCTGCTGCTCCAGAACGACCACAACGCCGACGTCCAGTCGAAGGTGAGGGGCGGGGGGCGGAGCCGACGGAGGGAGGGGAGGGGCTGGGAGTGGTGGTGGAGGCGGAGTCCCAAGATGGGACGGATGAGGGGAGGATGGGAACAGCGAAGGAGGGGGAGAGTGCAATTACAACACACGGGAGAGGGAAACAGGAAGTGGGTGATAATGCAATTTTTTTTGCCTGCCGTTTAGAAATACAATCATGTTAATGCAGAGCCTCTCAGAGGGATTTGTTGTTTGCCTCCACGTCTTTTTTCTTTTCCGTTTGTGTGACCTTCTGAACTCACCCTGCGTTTGATGTGATTCTTGTGATAACCCCCTTTCCCTAACAACCCTACATCCTACCCCCCTCCCCTCCTCTCTCTCTCTCTATGTGTCCCAACCAGATGATGGTCAATAGAACCACGGAGGTATACAGACTCTATCACCTCTTCATTTAATTCCCTCTTTTTGTCACGTTTCCTGACCATCTTTCAGCTCCTTTGTCCTGATCGTTCCCTCGTTTAACTTAAGACCCCGTCCCCCGCATGACAGAATTATGTCCCATTTAATACGAATGCATGCAGCTGACGATGTGCCACACACTCCCGCATGGCTGACAGCGAAAGACATTGCGTTGTACCAACAGATCCCCAGAGAATGTTAGTTTACTGCATTTCATTCATTTTTATTTAATTTTTTTCGAATTGATGAATCTTATGTTTTTAAAATGTATTAGCGTTAGAGATTTCGATAGTCGACCGAAACACCGATCACATTTCGCTTTTTTCATTCACTGCTTTTTCTGTGCATAACCTAATGCTAACATAAGCATGTGTACCTGACAGCTCATTGAGCGCATTGTTTTTCCTCTCTGAAACACGTTGTTGATCTTTAAGTTAACTCTGTTTCTTAATCAAATTGCACCATGTCTATCAGAATGGGAAGGTAAGGAGTGAACCCACTTAACTGTGTACTGTAGATATTTAGTTTCATATCTATATATGGCTCATATATAAATGTCCATTTGTCCGTCCAAGCAGATACACATAGTGTGTAGTTGCTTTGTGTATTTTAGTTTTAGTTTTAGTGCTTTGTTTTTATTTCACCACTTGTTTTGGGTGTTTTTCATAGCAAGCATGGCAGAAGTGCAGTGTTTTTGTTGTTGCATGCATTATGTATGGCCTGTGCTATTTTGGGGGTATGCTAATTATTTGAGGCATGAGGCATCAGTAGAGGCAGAGTTTCTTTCTGATAACCGCCACAGAAAAAAATTCCGATCTGTCTTTCTTGCGTTCTTTTATTCTTTCTGTCTTTTCATGTCATTCCATCTTACTTGGCTCTTCTTTTGCAACTCTTACTTTTTTTTTCCTCACCTGCTGGAAAAAAAACAACCTATCTTGCATTTTCTTCCTTTTTTGTTTGTCCTGTTTCCCTTTCCCTCTCACTCGCTCTCTCTCTCTCCCTCTCTCTTTGTCCGCCTCAAACAGAGTGGGTTCACCCCTCTGCACATCGCGGCTCACTACGGCAACGTGAACGTCTCCACCCTGCTGCTGAACAGAGGAGCCGCTGTGGACTTCATGGCCAGGGTATCGCCCCCATTTTAACAAATCGAGCCATTTTCCCCACTGCTGTCTATTAACACTTGACGTTTGTGTTTCCACCTGAAGGCTTGCAGAGCACTTGTGTTTAACATATTGAACTTTCCCTTTTTAATCTCAGCCTTTATTGGCAGCATTTCTACCTTTCTAGCCTGTCAAAGGTTGCATTCTTGAGATTGATCCATGAAGTTAGCTTCAGGCTCTTTTAGATGCAGTTGGGTAGTTGGTGACGTAACTGTTTGATACTCTACTCAGACGCTAAAAGATTAAAACCATGCAAATACTTATTAAGACGGATTGTAGGACTTTCTCTTTGATGCGGAACTGGAATGGGATTTAAATATTCTTACTGTGCACAAGTATAAATATTTGTGGTATCGTTTCGTTCTCGTAACGTTCCTTTTTTGCCCCCCCTTGTCTGTCAGAATGGGATAACGCCGCTCCATGTGGCCTCCAAGAGAGGCAACGCCAACATGGTGGCCCTGCTGTTGGACCGAGGAGGTCAGATAGATGCTAAAACCAGGGTGAGACTCTTATCTACAGCCGGGGCATTAGCTCATGTAGCATCCACTTAATCACTGCTTAAAGGGACAGCTCACCCTAAATCAGAAATACATATTTTCCCTCATACCTGGAGTGCTATTTATCCATCTTTGTTACGGCGTGAGTTGCCTAGTTTTGGAGATATCGGCCGTAGAGATGTCGGCCTTCTCTTGAATACAATATGGCGCTCAGCTGTGGTTCATGAAATAGTTCTTTCTTGAAACTGCTCACAATTTTTTGATTTTCTTGGGTAACCAACTCATGATTTCGCGAAAGATAATGTTTGTTTAAATGTATTTTCGGCTCTTTGAGCATCTCAAGCCGACTGCCACATCAGGGTGAACTGTCCCTTTAATAGAATCTACCAACTGTTTGTCAATTACATTTGTACCCTTTGTGTATATTAACGCGCTTGCGTCTTTGTCTGTACGTGTGTGTGTGTGTGTGTGTGTGTGTGTGTGTGTGTGTGTGTGTGTGTGTGTGTGTGTGTGTGTGATCGACCCGCAGGACGGGCTGACCCCCCTGCACTGTGCAGCCAGAAGCGGCCACGACCCAGCACTGGAGATTCTGCTGGAGAGGGGAGCTCCCATCTTAGCCAGAACAAAGGTAGCGTAATATGCACATTACTGGATCAGCGTGCTTCACAGTTCTTCCTTCCCCACGAAAACAAATGTGTAATTTCATGCTCCAGGGCACAACAACGTCAGGCTTTCAACAGTATTTCACCTAAAAATCACTTTCATATATTTTGCCCGCGTTTTCGCCTCCTCTTGCTTCTCATCTCTGCCTTCGTCACTTTCCTTCCCAACACAGAACGGACTGTCGCCGCTGCACATGTCGGCCCAGGGCGACCACGTCGAGTGCGTGAAGCTCCTGCTGCAGCACAAGGCCCCGGTGGATGACGTCACACTGGACTACCTCACAGCGCTGCACGTCGCGGCTCACTGCGGCCACTACCGAGTCACCAAGCTGCTGCTGGACAAGAAGGCCAATCCCAACATCAGAGCTCTGGTAGGGGTTCACACACATATATACGCTCGCAGGGAGACGGTGCAGGGTGAGGGAATGATTCCCATAATACCCGTCACATTAAATGAAACAAAGGAAAATGGCACCATTGTCCTTCGTAGGACACAAGGCCCAACAGTGGAAACAAAGTCTGACGGTCATACTGTGAATTTATTAGTCACAGGGTTCTTACAGTCATGAAAAACTTGGAAAAGTCATGGAATTTAAAAATGGTTATTTCCAGGCCTGGGAAAAATCTAATCCCAAAAGTTTTTGAAAAGTCATGGAAATTTGTTATATTCATGTGTTCATGACGTTCATTTACGCTGAGTTTGAAATAATTATTATGCTTTAAAAAAAAAACTCATACAGGCATCTATATGAATTATGTTGATAAATGTTTATAACTATTGTCTCTCATTCATTTGTGTCATTTAAGGTTTACTGTATGCTTTGGAATTCTCATTGTTAGTTTAAAAACTACATTTTCTCACTTTTTCATGTTTACACCGAAATTTCACAAAATGTTTGGTCATGGAAATTTGGTTTAAAGTCACGGAAAAGTTATGAAAATCCATTGGTCAAAATGTGTATGAACCCTGAGTCACTTACCAACATATATTTCATTAATTCTTCATTACTTACTATGTAAATGCTCCTGACAAGCGCCAAATGACCTGTGAGAATCCGATAAGGGAGCGATAAAAAGATAAAACTACATTTCCTCCTCCGTCGATGTAGTATTTTTGATCAGTTTCTCTTCCGCTCTCTCTCCAGAATGGTTTCACTCCTCTCCATATCGCTTGCAAGAAGAACAGGGTGAAGGTGATGGAACTGTTGGTCAAATATGGAGCCTCCATTCAGGCCATTACTGAGGTGAGCCACTCAGACCCGCACCTGTAGATACGGAACACTTGCACTGTGTGGAAGGTTACACTTTATGCTCCTCTCTCTCTCTCTCTCTCTCTCTCTCTCTCTCTCTCCAGTCTGGCCTGACGCCCATCCACGTAGCCGCCTTCATGGGCCACCTCAACATCGTTTTGCTTCTGCTGCAGAACGGAGCGTCTCCTGACGTCCGTAACATTGTGAGTATACTCAGCTCTCTTGTAGTCAGTAGTCATAATTATGGCATGAAGCCAGCAGCATTTTCAGTATTTCCAGCATCTTGATGCTCACAAACGTCCTGTTCTATGCACGCCAGCGGGGTGAGACAGCTCTCCACATGGCAGCACGAGCGGGTCAGATGGAAGTGGTCCGCTGTCTGCTGAGGAACGGAGCGTTGGTGGACGCCATAGCCAGGGTGAGTTAATCGCTCATGCCTTCTGTTTATCGCGAACAAGCAATATTTCCTCCAACACCCACGGGAGTCACGCCGCCCGCCTCGGCTCCGGCTGCCGTCTTTTCTAACACAACTTGCCTTCTCGGCCACAGGAGGACCAGACTCCGCTCCACATATCGTCCCGTTTGGGGAAAACCGATATTGTCCAGCTGCTGCTGCAGCACATGGCTCACCCGGACGCCGCCACCACCAACGGATACACTCCCCTCCACATCTCAGCCCGGGAGGGCCAGATGGAGACCGCCGCCGTGCTGCTGGAGGCCGGAGCCTCACACTCGCTGGCCACAAAGGTGGACACACACACACACACATACACACGCACAAACAAAAAACACGCAACAGATTCAAGATTCTTACACACGTGGGTTTGAAATAAACCTCTCCTCCTTTTTCCCCTCCACAGAAAGGATTCACTCCATTACATGTAGCAGCTAAGTATGGAAGCCTGGATGTAGCAAAACTCCTCCTTCAACGCAAAGCTCTCCCTGACGATGCCGGCAAGGTGAACAGAAAACCTGGATTATTTCTACACATTGTTAGAATAGAGACAGAGTGTGAGGTTATTCTAGGGCTGTTGTGTTTCATACACTCGATATAGAGTGGAATAGAAATGGAGGACAAAACTCAAGAAAAATCACTGAATCAAATCCCCACCTCTTTCAGAACGGCCTGACTCCGCTGCATGTGGCAGCTCATTATGACAACCAGGAAGTAGCTCTGCTGCTGCTGGATAAAGGGGCATCGCCTTGTGCCACTGCAAAGGTTAGTACGCCACGCATTCTACTTTTAGTCTGAACGCTGTTTCCTCAGCTTACCGCAAGATCTTGTCGGGGATTTTGCATCGCAAGTTGTGATACAAAGAGCGGACACCGAAAACCTGATCTATTCTTGATTGTTTTTAGCCGCGGTTTTCCAGGCTGAATTTTGAACCCATCTGGAGTGACCTTTTTGTCCCAGCACCTAACTGTTCCCCCTTCCTCTACTCTCCAGAACGGATACACTCCCCTCCACATTGCCGCCAAAAAGAACCAGACGAACATCGCGGTGTCGCTGCTGCAGTACGAAGCGGAGACCAACGTTCTGACCAAGCAGGGAGTCAGCCCTCTGCACCTGGCGGCCCAGGAAGGACACGCCGAGATGGCCAGCCTGCTGCTGGGCAAGGGAGCTCACGCCAACACGGCCACCAAGGTCTGTCAGGCACTTGTTTTGGACACGACACCATTGTGACAAAGACCACAAAAAAAAGACAGGAATGTGCAACTGTGAATGTGCTTTGTGTGTTACAGACCGGATTGACGCCTCTGCATCTCGCAGCCCAAGAGGACCGAGTCAGTGCAGCAGAAGTGCTGGCCAAACATGACGCCAACCTGGATCAGCAAACTAAGGTACAAACACACTGATGAAGGGATTATGGTGGAGACAAGCATTTAATATCTTGGTGTTATGCGCGCTGCCTATTTAAAGGGAGTCCCCCAGGTGTGTTATGTAGCTGAATTTGCATGCATTTGCTGCAGGGGGTCATGTTGACTGGCTGCTTTTACAGTAACTGTAAGGAAGCTGAACACTAACATACAAATTCAGCATGTCTGCCACCTGCTGGCTTTAGGGAAGCATGACAATATCACAATCAGTCACAGTCTCCATCATTAAGAGTTCTGCGCTTTCATGTCCGTTGGTTGCTTTACATACACGGCTACTCTACAAACAAGGAAAACAAAGCAGGTGAATTTTAGAAAGAACCATTTTTTGTCACCTTTTTCATTGTCTACATCGTCTCTGCTACTTCTTCAGCTCGGATATACCCCTCTGATAGTGGCCTGTCACTATGGAAACAGCAAGATGGTGAACTTCCTGTTACAGCAAGGCGCCAGCGTCAACGCCAAAACCAAGGTAGAGTTCAAATGGCGAACTCCGAAGTGCCGGAACACTGATCGCCTTTTGAAGTCCGTGTTATTTCAGTGATGCAATCTTTTTCGTTGTGTAGAATGGATACACGCCCCTTCACCAGGCAGCGCAACAAGGGAACACGCACATCATCAATATGTTGCTACAACATGGCGCCAAGCCCAACGCTATGACAGTGGTAAGAAGAAAAGCATCTCTCTAATAAAAAGAGTAATCTTTCTTTTCTGTCACATGAACACTATCTCTCTCTCTCTCTCTCTCTGTCTCTCTCTGTGTTCTTGTTAGAATGGAAACACTGCCCTGTCTATTGCCAAGCGCCTGGGCTACATCTCTGTAGTGGACACACTGAAAGTCGTCACCGAGGAGGTCATCACTACCACAACGGTAAGCGTGTGGTACCTCTGGACTCCACATCTGGAACCAGTAGGTTTTGTCCAAATGTTTTCCAGAAAAAAGGAATGAACTTTTCTCTATTTCGGTTTTGTCTCTCTTTTTTTGCTATGAATGGGCATCACGTCAGACGGTCACTGAGAAACACAAGCTCAATGTTCCTGAGACCATGACTGAGATCCTTGATGTGTCT
This sequence comes from Myoxocephalus aenaeus, assembly GCA_038501785.1. NCBI lineage: Eukaryota > Metazoa > Chordata > Actinopteri > Perciformes > Cottidae > Myoxocephalus > Myoxocephalus aenaeus. The sequence goes on along the minus strand of JBAMJR010000227.1, from coordinate 1,102,728 downwards.
GATGAAGAAGGTGAGTTACTTTAGACTGAAAAGCAAAATAAAATAAAACAAAGAATGTCCTGTTTAGACTGGCTCATGATTTATAGGCTACACCCCGATCATAAATCTCAAAACTGACCTTGGATAAAACATGCTAGCTACATTGTCCAGTAGTCATGAATAGCCGTGCATTGTGGGTGATGCAGTTTTGCAGCCGTGGGTCTTAAAGCTGTATGTTTCATAGCTTTGAGGCTGGAAGACGAGCCATTATCTGAGATGTCTGTGGAGCTGGAAGGTACAGCACAATGTCAGCCTGGTGTGGACTTTACTGCTGTTATTGTCATCATATGAGAATAGTGTGCAGTAATGCATTAGCTAGAACCATGAATTTTGAGAATTTTGTCTCCAGCCTTTTACTCAAAATCCATGATCCCTTCAATGTTGTTGTTGTGCATTTTATATATCACATTTTGAATACACAGATCTCCCTTGATCCTTCTCTGTTGATTGTGTTTTAATGTAATGGTGGAAACTAACTGCATGACGTGTGTGTGGATGTGGATATGAACACGACAGTTGTGATGAGTATGGCTGGTTGAGGAATGCACTGGTTTAGTAATGCCGATCTATGCAGTATACATTGTCAGGTCTTCAGAACCTTCAGCGTTTGGTTGCACTAAGCTCCGCCCTCTCGTGCCTCTTCTTGTTGCAAAAAATCAAAGTGGATGGTCGATTGGTTTGTCGACTAACAAATTGAAGATGCATTTGTGAGTCCTACTGCAGGGCGTTAATGCTTGTCTGAAAGCTGGTATGTTGCAAATTTGGTGAAATCGGCCCCTGAGGCTGGAAGTCCTCACATGATTCAATGAGCCGCAGGATTTTATAAAAGAGCCGAATCCTCGTTTTTTTTCTCGCCCCCCCCCATTACCCCATGGTTCTGGTCCTCGTTGCCCAGGTGAGGACACCATGACAGGTGATGGAGGGGAGTACCTGAGAGCGGAGGATCTCCGAGAGCTGGGAGATGACTCTCTGCCGGGACACTACCTGGACAGCTTCAGCTACATGAGCCACAACCTGGACAGGTCGCGAACAACACACACACACACACACACACACACACACACACACACACACACACACACACACACATGCTCACACTTAATAAAAATGACAGTGAAAAAAAGACGAATCCAACCTGCTCCTCCAACAGGGCGCAGCACACTCCCATTCACCAAAGCTTCTGTCAGAGAGACGGAGTTCTCATCGAAGACATGCTTACAAGCCACCAGGTGAGGGCCGAGCAATTCATAAAAAAGTGTGCGGTTGTCATTTTGTTGGTTTTAGATTTTAGAATATTTGAGAACACCGTGGCTTTTGGGACCCAAACTGGCCTGCTTGTGGCTCTGTAGGTGTCGGCGCTGTCTAGAGAAAACGATAAGGACTCCTTCCGTCTGAGCTGGGGCGCTGAGCACCTTGATAACGTGGTGCTGTCCTCCAGCCTGCTGCACTCTGGGTACACACACACACACACACACACACACACACACACACACACACACACACACACACACACACACACACACAGTTTCTAAGTGTTGAAGTGACACTAAAGATGTTCATTAATTCTTGAATTGGAGACTCCATTTGTCACATGCTTTTGTTCACTATCAGGAGTGTGTGAGTCACCTCTGAATTATTTTTTTTATATTTTTTCACTCCTTCACATCTGTGTTTTCTACACTCTTATAGTTTAAAAAAAAAAATCTCTACTGCTGTGTCTTTTTCTGTCTCTCTCGCCTGGTTTCTCTCACTTTTACTTATTCTTTACTCTCTTTTTCTCCTTTTTGTTTGTTTGGTTGCCTCTTTGTGCACTTTCTTGTCTTGGCTGTGTCTGTGATTGTGTGTGTCTGTGTGTGTGTGTGTGTGTGTGTGTTTGTTGTATTCTGCTTCTAGCCGTTCCTCTCCGTGCCTAGACCATGACAACAGCAGGTGATAATCTTTATTCTTTATTTTGGCTACTCTCTCTTTCGTCTCTCCTCCGTGAACGTATTTTTTTTCTTCTCATTCCCATCCTATCTGTCCGCATGAATTCATAATGCACTTCACATTTCAGGTTTTGTTCTCTAGAGATGTTCTAACCAAGTTTTTTGTTTCTTCAATGCGGATCTGACTCCTTTAATCTGGAGCATTGGCTGATACAGAGACCTAATATACTATTCATATTTTTCATGTTGAGAATAACGTGGCACAGTGGGGCGTTTAGGCCAGCTGGATCTGAAAGAATAAGAATATATATATATATATATATATATATATATATTTAAAAATATATATAAATCCCATGAAAAGGTTTTTTGTCGCACAAGCCTCCAAGCCCATTTCAAATATACATTTCCATTTTAAAAATAAGTAATTTCCTAAAACAGCAAGTGTCAGTAAAGCACTGATCTTGCAATTTTACTCTCGACATCTTTAAGCCTAACACGTGTTAACATTTCATATACAGTTACCTTGATTATTACTGAAAGCACTTGCTTGCCTGGAGATGCTGAATATTTGATACATATTTGCACCTTGAAACACAAGATTAACCAGAAGTAATCTTGTTCAACGACCTCCTCTTTGCTTGCCTGGCTTGCAAATCCAATGCAAATGAAACTGGAAAGACGAACGGGCTGGAATGAAATCCGCCGCGATATGCTTGTTGTTATATCAGAACTGAATGGTGTCATGAAGATAATTCCTTCTCAATGCAATGGCATTTGCTTTGTCTGCATGGAGGCTCACGGTCAACAGATGTAACATCTGTGCCGGAAGCATTGCATTTACTAACCACCAATCCTAAAAAAAAGAAAAACAATTATTGGATTTCTTGCCGGCCCCTTTTTTCCTCAGCTTCCTGGTCAGCTTCATGGTAGATGCCAGGGGCGGGGCCATGCGTGGTTGCCGTCACAACGGCCTGCGAATCATTGTGCCGCCGAGAAAGTGTTCTGCACCCACACGGGTGACATGCAGGCTGGTGAAGAGGCACCGCCTGGCCTCCATGCCTCCTATGGTGGAGGGGGAGGGTCTGGCGGGTCGCATCATCGAAGTGGGACCCACTGGAGCCCAATTCCTGGGGTAAGTGTCTATACTGTGTGTGTGCGTGTGCGTGTGTGTGTGTGTGTGTGTGTGTGTGTCTTGACACTGTTGTGTGGTGTGTTCATACTTTCTTCTTCATTCCCCCTCTGTGCTGCTCATGGATCAGTAAGCTCCACCTCCCCACAGCTCCGCCCCCTCTAAATGAGGGTGAGAGCCTGGTCAGCCGCATCCTGCAGCTGGGTCCTCCAGGAACCAAGTTCCTCGGGTAGGACCATGGTTGGGGGACACCCTACCATCCCAGAAGGGTTACATACTCACCCATATTTTTTCTACTGTGTCCACCCGAGATTTTTATATTTTATTTTGGTTTCCCCTGAAATTATATTTATGAGTGACTTTTTTCCTTTTTCTTTTGCTACTTCCCCTTTCCTTTGTCCTATAAAAGCTCCCCAACCCGTTGCCTTGTGTTGTTGCGTTATCCCCGTACTTTTCCTCAATAGTACCAATCCTCACTCTAGTTGGATTCTGCTCCTGATGTGGAATGGATTTTTTCCTTGTGTTTGATAATTTTATTTTCCAATGCCTTTTTCATGAATATGTTTTTTTTTTTTTAAAGGCATGAAATGCACCTGGTGTTTTCAAACTCTTTTTTTGCATAAATCAACCCAGACATCATATTATCCCTGATTAAAGCCACCACATACTTTCTAGTCAAATTTGTCTCAGATTTTTTTCCTCGTTTGTAGGCCCGTGATTGTGGAGATCCCCCATTTTGCAGCCCTGCGGGGAACGGAGAGAGAGCTGGTGATCCTGAGGAGTGAGACAGGGGAGAGCTGGAGGGAACACCACTGTGACTTCACTGAAGAGGAACTGAACCAGATCCTTAACGGCATGGATGAAAGTACGGGATCTTATCTAGACTGGGACGCTAGCCGAGGCTTGTCGATAGATAGGGGTTGATATCTTGCATCACAGCACTTTTAATGCAAACAATACACAAAAACACAGCAGCACGGAAGCCACAATGTGACAACATTAAGCCATGAGGAAGTAATGAATTACGGAAAAATGGGCACAATCTTTACACCTGAAACTTCATGCTCCAAACAAAATGATGCATACTAAATATTTCTACTCTTCACAGAACTCGATTCTCCCGAGGAGCTTGAAAAGAAAAGAATATGTCGCATCATCACCCGAGACTTCCCGCAGTATTTTGCGGTGGTGTCGCGGATAAAGCAGGACAGTCATTTGATTGGACCAGAGGGCGGGGTCCTCAGCAGCACTCTCGTGCCCCAGGTCCAGGCCGTCTTCCCCGAGGGAGCCCTCACCAAGAAGATCAGAGTTGGGTTACAGGTACGTGCAGTGCATACTGAGTCAGATGTTCAAAGTTATGTTACCGATGAAGTCATGTTGACTCGCGCTCATTGCACGTGGTCCCAGGCTCAGCCCATTGATATCGAGGTGGTGAGGAAGATTCTTGGGAACAAAGCCACGTTCAGCTCAATTGTCACATTGGAGCCAAGAAGGAGGAAGTTCCACAAGCCAATCACGATGACGATCCCTATTCCCAAGAGCTCCAGTAGTGACGGGACGAGCGGAGTGTACAGCGGGGAGACCCCCACCTTACGTCTACTTTGCAGCATTACAGGTAAGTACGGGGAGTAATCTATACTAAGTGAACAAGCGTGAAAGGTTTCGGAACAAATCATGGGTCTGTGTTTCAGGGGGAACCACTCCCGCCCAGTGGGAGGACATAACCGGCTCCACGCCTCTCACCTTTGTCAACCAATGCGTGTCCTTCACCACGAACGTGTCGGCGAGGTCAGTTCTCCCTCCGTCACATAGAAGCTGAAGACTGTCTTGATGTCGGTGATTTGACTAATTATGTCCGTCATATTCCTAGGTTCTGGCTGATAGACTGCAGACAGGTCCAGGAGTCTGTTAGCTTTGGCTCTCAGCTGTACAGGGAGATCATCTGTGTTCCATACATGGCCAAGTTTGTCATCTTTGCCAAGACGCTGGACCCCATCGAGGCCCGCCTGCGCTGCTTCTGCATGACGGACGACAAGATGGACAAGACCCTGGAGCAGCAAGAGAACTTCACGGAAGTTGCCCGGAGCCGAGATGTTGAGGTGGGGGAATAAATTAGAAGAGGGGAAAGTGTGAGAAAGGATTTAACTAGAGTATAAAGAAGGATAGAAGCATATTGTGGGGGAAAAGTGTACTGGATAGTGAAGAGTGGGTGTCAGGGACACAAATAGAGGTTAGAGCGGTTACAGCCCACCAACTGGTTCTCATTCATACATTTCATGTCCTTTTAAAAAACACTGTTTGAGATTTAAGGTCCTTGGCTCTCCATATCCACACACAGGTGCTGGAGGGAAAACCCATATTCGCCGACTGCTTTGGAAACCTGGTGCCTCTAACCAAGAGCGGCCAGCACCACGTCTTCAGCTTCTTTGCCTTCAAAGAGAACCGACTGGCCCTCTTCATCAAGGTATGACGACACATTGGAAGAGAACGTCTGAAATGTCTACTTGTGCGATTCAGAAATGACGATACATGTATGTGGACATATCTGTCATTAATGGAGTGACTTGTTGTTCAATCGATGGACAGATTAGAGACACGGCACAGGAGCCATGTGGTCGCTTGTCCTTCACCAAGGAGCCGCGCACATATCGTACACTCAACCACAACGCCATCTGCAACCTTAACATCACTCTCCCGACATACTCAAAGGTTAGTTTGAATTCATAACAAAAGCACATTATGTTTAGTTGCATTGTATAACTGCATTGTTTGATTTCTCTGTTTGATTTCTTCTCTTTAGGAGTCTGATTCAGAACAAGATGCCGATGATGAGGTGAATACATTTTATTGATACCGTACCCCAACAAAAGGAAACATTATGTCAGAATTAGGTTGTAGCTAACTATGCTTTTTAAAATCTTTTTTTCTTTGCAGAGCGAGAGGAGTGACAAGAAATGTAAGCTGAACTCTTGTTATGCGTCTCGTGTTAATGTGTTAAACATTTTTAGAATTTTGTGATTTATTTTCACAAATCTTTCAGAAATGGACCCGATAATTTGAGACATTTTGCAGTCCATTGTTCAGTGGTTGGTGTGTCTGTACTGAGGGTGCCACTATATACATATTTTGTCAAATACGACACAATCTAAATTGCACTCACATCACGTAACATAAGACCATAAAGGTTGTAAAGTATTAGTTTAGAAATATTTACACCTTTATGTGCTAAGAAATGCACTGATTGAATATTTTACTTTCCATTTGGATTAACCCTGCTCTCTTATTTTGCTCTACTAACACTGTATTGTTACTGGAAGCTATGCTATGGCTGATGTACTCTGCATTTCCCTCACTCCAAATCCCACTGACTTTCTCCCACCCATAACATTTTCTATATAACCTCTTTCTTTTAATCATAAATGTTGGTCAAAATAATACTTTTTATTCAAATTGCTTTGATTTTCACGGTATTCATGTTCAAATGTCATCTTATCGTGATATCATTTTGTTTTGTGATAATAATATGCAATATGCAAAATGAAAAGTATTCATTTTGACCACTCATTTTCTCTCATCTCATTCATTTAACATTTTTACCAGTGGCATGCTGAGAAACTGTTGTTCTGTAAAGAAATAATTGAAAAACATCATTTTGTTTATTTTATTTAAAGTGTGTTGATTTATTGCTGATTTTTTTTTTCATTATCACTCGTTTTGTATGAATTTGGCCACTATTTTCATTTTCCAACATTCCTTTGAGTTGCTTTCACTCATTCATCGAGTTGCACTACCAATCAAATCCCCATTCACATTTTTACATGATTGTTATTTTAAGTCATTACTTCTTCTCTGTAGGTGAACTAATGGTGCAATAATGTCACACAAGAGTAGTTCATTACTATATAACATAATTCACTTATTTGTAAGGAAAGACTTTTACTTCCCTTACAAATACAAATTATTTTAAAACTTTAAAACTCACCATCTAGTTACTTCACACCTCCTTCTATTAAAAACATTATTATTTGTTTGTATTCAAAGTAAATTATGCTTTCTATGTTTTCAAACTTTAATTTGTAGGCTTCATGTGAGCAACAATCTTGAGACGTTTTGTTTGTCTGTTATCCTTAATTCCTGTCCCTTTGTTCCATATGTAGATATCTCTGTTCTCTTCGGTTCTTTTTGTATATTCTCCTAATATATAGTCAAACAAATTATATTTATATTATTCTTGCCCATATTCTACCTGTTTTGTTACTCCTCCTGGCTTTGCTTATGCTGTTGCTGCTCTTCTCCCCTCCAAACTCCTCTGGATCACTTTGTCATCTTCTTTTTGGTCTTCTTTTCAAGACTTCCTTATCCTCTGTCCTGTCATTCTCCTCCATACTCTGTGAACTGAAGATGGATTTTTGATCACATTGTCTTGATCACAGTGTTCTGATGTCTCTCTTTCCCACTTCATTTGTCCCTTATGTTCTTTACCCTTTTTGATTTTGAAACTTTTTCAATTGAAGATGATGAGTCTGAATCAACTGAGACATTCTCCCTGAGAGCAAACCAACCTCTTGACCCTGCAACTCTTGCAAGCCCGGACCTTCTCTCAGACATGTCGGACATCCGATCATCCACTGTTTTAACTGCAGAGCAAATGGAGCATGTATTATATGAAGAGAGAGCTGGAGCCAGAAGGTTGGACGAAAAAGAGCCTTTAGCCATTGTCTTCAAAGACCGGTTGGAAAAAGTTGAAGGGATTCAAAGTTGTGGCATAAATGAAAGTAGACAGGTACAAGGACAAGTACAACGACGTGATGCTACAAAAGAGAAATGGAGTTCACGCTCTGAGACCAAGTCTGTTGAAATAAAGTATTCCCCTGTCGAAGAACCAGTCTTTCAGGAGATTTACATTGAGGGGAAGACTTCAAGTAGATCTGCCACAGAGGTCAGAGACATGACAGGCATGGTCTCACACCTCAGCATCGACATGGACGAATACCTTGAGCAGAGCCCTGTAGTGACATGTGGTTCTCTAGAAGACCATGTCCAAGATAAATTTGAACAGGTTATTCTAAAGCGTGACGGCAAACAACGTCCCCCAAATATCAAGAAACCTATTAGAAAGAAACTTAGAGACAGAGAGCGTTCTGGATGTAGTAGCTCTGAGGGTGAGCTGGAAAGGATGAGTTCTGAAGAATCTTTAGATGGCGACGTCGTTCTCAAGGAGAGTGCTCTTTTACCCACCACAGTTATGGATCCTCCAGCTTCTCCTTCAGTGGTTGAAACACCTATAGGATCAATAAAGGAAAGACTTAAAGCTTTACAGAACAAAGTTGAGGAGGACGGGATGAACAAAGATACTCAGGAACCAATTCCTATTGCTAAAAAGAAGAATGAGGCAGTAATGCCAGAACTCCCCAGAGTTCCCAGGTCCCCTAAATCCCCCAGATCTCAGACAGAGAGATTAGAGGAGACTATGTCTGTGAAGGAACTGATGAGCGCATTTCAGACTGGACAGGACCCTTCAAAAAGTAAATCTGGCCTTTTTGAGCACAAAGCAATGGCTTCTTCTTGTCTTTCAACATTGATATCTGAATCAGGAGGTTCTGATCAGATACGGAGGACAGAACAAAGTACTATGCAGGAGGAAAACTCCCAAGCCCAAACTCAGAAGCTCACAAGTTTCTATCAGGAGAGTTATATCAACAAATCTGACAAAACAGATGTAGATGATCAACCTGCAAGCTTAATTGGCGATACCTCGGAAGAATCACAGTTTATTTCACATAGTGCTTCTTTTGGGAAGACAGTCAAATTTGCTGATACAATTCAATGTGACGACGGAAGCCTTAGTTCACGGACAGATGTACCAGAAAAGGAGACTATGTCTGTGAAGGAACTGATGCACGCATTTCAGACTGGGCAGGACCCTTCAAAAGGTAAATCTGGCCTTTTTGAGCACACAGCAGTGGCTTCTTCTTGTATTTCAACATTTATATCTGATTCAGGAGATCAGAAACAGAAGACAGAACAGACAGAAAGTTCCATGCAGGAGGCAAACTCACAAACCCAAACTCACAAAACGAAACTCACACGTTTCTATCAAGAGAGTGATATCAACAAAACAGATGTAGATGACCAACCTGTAAGCTTAATTAGTGATAACTTGGAGGAATCACAGTTAATTTCACATAGTGCTTCTTTTGGGAAGACAGTCAAATTTGCTGATACATTTCAATGTGACGACGGAAGCCTTAGTCTCCGGACAGATGTGCCAGAAAAGGAGACTATGTCTGTGAAGGAGCTGATGAAAGCATTCGGGACTGGGCATGGTCCCTCAGACACCAAAGCTGGTGTGTCTCCTCGCATTTCAACATTGATATCTGAATCAGAAGATTCTGAAGAGATCAACACCATTCACCAAAATGCTTTGCAAGAGCCCAAATCCCAAATCCAAACTCAGAACCTCACCATTTTCCATCAACAGAGTGATGTCAAGAAATGTGACAAAATAGACATAGAGGATCAGCCAGTGAGCTTAATCAGAGATAACTCAGAGGAATCCCTATTAATTTCAGATAGTGCTTCTTTTGGAAAGACTGTAACATTTGCTGATACAGTTCAATGTGAAGACAGAAGTGTTAGCCCACCTTCTGAGTTGTCAGAGAAGTTGTCAGAGAAGGATAATATGTCCGTTAAGGAGCTGATGAAAGCATTCCAGTCTGGGCATGATCCCTCAAAAACTAAAGCTGGGCTTTATGAACACAAAGCTGTTGCGTCTTCTTGTATTTCAACATCGATATCTGGGTCAGGAGATTCTGAAGAGATAGAAACTCAGAATCTCACAAGTTTCCACCAACAGAGCGATGACAAGGAATGTTACACAACAGACTTAAGGGATTCACCAGTAAGCTTAAGCAGAGATAACTCTGAGGAATTAAAGTTCATTTCAGATTGTTCTTATTTTGGAAAGACAGTAACATTTGCTGATACAATTCAGTGTGACAATGGAAGTGTTAGCCAACAGCGAGATGCATCGGAGTTGTCAGAGAAGGAGACTATGTCTGTTAAAGATCTGATGAAAGCCTTCCAGGCTGGGTATGATCCCTCAGAAACTCAAGCTGAGCTTTATGAACACGAAGTGGCTTCTTCCATTTCAACATTGATATCTGAATCAGGAAATTCTGAAGAGATACATACGACTGCACAAAGGACTGAGCAAAGTCCTATGCAGGAGTCAAGGTCACAAACCCAAATTCAGAGTGTCACAATAGTCTATCAAGAGAGTGATGTCGAGAAAAATGACAAAACAGACTTAGAGGATCGACCAGTAGGCTTAACCCCAGATGACTCTGAGGAGTCACAGTTCATTTCAGATGGATCTTATTTTGAAAAGACAGTAACATTTGCTGATACAGTTCAGTGGGAAGATGGAAGCATTAGCCCACAGAGAGAGGCATCAGAGTTGTCAGAAAAAGAGACTACATCTGTAAAGGAGCTGATGAAAGCATTCCAGACTGGGCAGGACCCTTTTAAAGGTAAAGCTGGTTTGGCTGAACACAAAGCCAGTGTTTCTACATGTATTTCAACACTGATATCTGAATCAGTGGATCCTGAAGAGATACAGATGACCGAACACAGTCCCACACAGGAGCCTAAATCGCAATCCCGACTACAGAATGTCACAATTGTACATCCCCAAAGTGAGGTCGACATATGCGGAACATTGGATTTAGAGGCTCAAACAATAATTGTAACGAGAGATAACTCTGAGGAATTACAGCTAATTTCAGATATTGGTTATTTTGGAGAAACAATCGAAATTGATGATACAATTCAGTTTGATGATGTAAGGGTTAGCCCTCAGAGAGAAGAGCCAGAGTTGTCAGGAAAGAGCAGCGACAGGATGCAGTTAGAGGAACCGGTCATGAGCATTGGTAGGAGTTTATCTGAAGACCTACAGATCAGCCCTGATCGCCGACCTTCTGAGGACTTCAGTGCTGATATAAAGGCTGAGCTGGAAGACAGTCCTGAGTACCAGCTTTTCAAGCAGACTTCAACAGCTGAAGATGTAAGCAATCAGCTGGAGGCACCTGAGGAGGAAACCATGGCTGATTCTGTTACAAATCCAGCATCCATCTCCAGTCCCTGTATAACAAGTTATTTGGGGGAAGCTTCTCTTCTTGAGAATCAAATGAAAGATGATCTCAGTCCTGAGACTCCCAAGCATGAAGGTATGGCTGAATCCTACAACACTAATGTTGATATTAGGACCTCTCGTTCCAGCTCAGAGGAGAGGGAGATTTATGAAGGACTCACAGTGACAGATCAAATGACGAATGAAATGCTCACTGACTCTACTAGGAGAAAAGAAAACGACGTCATACTTTCACAGGAGGAGAGACTTTGTGAAGCAAGCAAAGAAAGCACGACGCTTGATCATGGAAGAACCATATTCTTTACACAAACTGACACTGAAGTAACAGAAGTAAAAATCAGGGAGCCTCAACTTCAAGAAGTCCAGATTGAGAGGAACACATCGAGCCCGGCATCCACTGCAGTAAAGGATATGTCAGGGATGTTGTCCTTAATGAGCAGTGACTTGGATCAGTATCTAAAAGCTAGGCCTCTGGCACACCAGCCACCAGGAGAGGATATTGTTCAGGAGAAATTTGAACAAACAATTGTCACAAAAGACAAATATAAAGAAAATCTTGCATCTGATGAAAATAAAGGAGCTACAGCGGGTGACACAACAAAAGAAATAGATCATGCGCCAACAGAAGAACCTCCAATTGCAATGAGAGGCGAAGAAGTAGAGAGTGAATTTGAAGAAGCCATGGAAGTAAACAATACATTAGGGTTGTTGTCAGTCAACAATGACTTGAATCAGTATGAAGAGGCTATGCCTGTGGCTAGTCGACCAATAGAGGAGGATAATGTGCCTGAGAAATTCAAAATGTTTACATCTTTTACTGATGAAAATGAAGGAGTGACAGTAGATGGCACAATACAAGAAACAGATTGCGCTGCAAATGAATATACGGTCACAAGGAAAGGTGAAGAAATGGAGAGGGAATTCAAAGAACCCAAAGCAACCTTGAATGAAGAACTCCCAATGAAGGAAACATGGGTAGAGGGAGCGGCTTCATATCAGCCGTCTACAAAAGTGAAAGATATGTCAGGTATGCTATCGGTGCTTAACAGTGACTTGGACAGGTACCTCGAGGACAGGCCAGTGAAATTCATGCCTCCAGAAGAGGACGTTATCCAGGAGAAATTTGAAGAAATTTATCTCACCAAAATCCCAAAGTCCTTCAGTGAGGAGCAAACAATAACAACATGTGAAAAAAAACCAAGAGTAGCTGGTTTTGCTCTGGAGGATAATATAAGGGGAGAGACATATGAACAGACTGGTGTGGTTGAACTCAAAGAACTTACACCAAGTTCTTTACAAGAAGTTTGCATCGAGAGAAGGATAGGCCATGAACCATCTACAACTGAGAGGGATATGTCAGGCATGATGTCATTGCTCAGTAGTGACTTGGATCAATATCTCGAGGAAAGGCCAGCGGCAATGCAATGCCACCCAGAAGAAGATGATCTAGTCCATGAGTACTACAAACAAGTTAGACTGACAAGTAGTGACTTAGACAAGGTAGATGTAGAGCCCAATAAACACATGCAGGCTGACGAAAATGAAGTCGTAGAATTGTCAACAAGTTCTGAATTAGAGACACCATTCCAAGAAGTTTTTACGGAGAGAAAGACACGGCAGACAAGTTCCCATGAAGATGATAGACCGAAGAGTTGTTCATCTGAGGAGAGTGAGGCTAAAAACTCACCATGTGCAGCGTCATATTTGAATGACTCAACTGAAGTCATTAAAACTGTTATTTTGACGAGCAGTAATTGGGATGATAAGATAGGAGACGAGATAAATGAACACATGCAGACCAACGCTGTTGGAGTCACAGAGTTGTCAACAAGTTCTGTATTGGAGACACCATTCCAAGAAGTTTGCATTGAGAGAAAGACACAGCAACAACAGTCTGCAGCTGAGAGGGATGTGACAGGCATGCTGTCACTGCTCAGTGCTGACTTAAATCAGTACTTAAAGGAAAAGCCAGTGGCAATTCAATGCCACCCAGAAGTGGAGGTAGTCCATGAGAGCTTTGAAGAAGTTATACTTACAAAAGACACCAACAGAGAAAGTCTTTCATTCTCCCCTGAACATAAGATTATGTCACCGGATAAAAAGGGAGGTATAGAGAGTGGATGGCAGACAAGTTCCCATGAAGATGATAGACCAAAGAGTTTTTCATCTGAGGAGAGTGAAGCTAAAAACTCACCATGTGGAGCGTCACATTTTAATGACTCAAGTGAAGAGGCAGTGGGCATTACCAAGTCATATCTGACAATGGAGGACTCTAACAATGATCCTAAAGATGTTGATGTAGTTGCTGATGATTCAGTTCTCAAAATACACGATATTGTGCAACCAACAAATAGATCTGACACATTACAACGGCCGGACAATTTGGGGAACCTAAACCCTGTGCTTTCTGGTGACTCAGCTAAAGAGCTATGGCATCAAGACTCGCTAGAGACAAGTCCGCTCATGGAGGATAGATCTTCAAACAAATCCCCTGATTCAATTGAGCCAAGCCCCCCCGGAGAATCCCCTACTCCGGACTCTCTTGAAGGAAGTCCCACTCAATCAAAGGACACAGAATTTATGATGCCAACCAAGACAGCTGTGTACGAGGATTACGCCTCCCAGCTGAAAGCATGTTATTCTTCTGACAAAAATGTTTACACCGATGAAACTAAGCAAGAAGAACAAGAAAACTGTGGGACCATCCAAATGGAAAGTGAGAGAATGGAACTACATTCCAACTCAACAAAAACCGTAACTGATGGAAGTATGCATTCTGACACCAACATATGTGACAGTGAGAATCTTCACTTGCTTATAAGGCAAGACTCTCTCGAGGCAGATGACAGTGAGGGTGATACCCCCAATAAACAGTTCACCCCAGAAGAGGAGATGTTTAAAATGGCTGCAAAGATCCAAACATATGAGGAGATGGAACATGAGGCTAGAATAAAGAGAGACAAATCAGAGACAGATCATCTCAGAAACGATGAGCCAGATCTGAAGCATTTGGCACAACTTGAGGCTGAGAAACAGGTTTGTCCAGCAAAGGAGAGAAATCCATCTGATAAAACACCTCTTCGAACAGGTGATGAGAGAACCCCTGATCCATTTCAGTTTCAAGAGGGGAAGCTTTTTGAAATGACCAGAGGGGGCGCTATTGATATGACAAGAAGAAGTTTTGATGAAGGCGAAGGATATGCATTTTTTCATATTGGGGAACATCCAGTTGATGAAGTTGTGCCAGAGGAGACTGGGGAAGGTCAAATAAAGTATTTAGCTTTAGAGAACAGTGACTATATTACAGATGCAACCCTTGAAGAGATCCCCAAATCATCTCTGACTCATGATGCCAATGACACAGCTCCTACTCCCAAACCCAGAACTCTCATCACACACTCAAGGGACAAGTCAGAAAGTGAGATGCCCCTTTCTGAAGCTGATCTTGGCTGCTCTGTAGAGGTTCAGCTTGGTTCCCCCAGTGCTTTGGAGAGACTAACCAACATTCAAAGTGATGTCGGAAACCTCGAAAGCCTTGGTCTTGGCTACCTAGACTCTACCATAGCTGACCTTCAATCCGACACTTCTACAGTTGTTCATTCAGCATACTTAGAGCAGAGCCATGATTCCCTCTCAGACTCCTCTCCTGATGATGATGATGATGATGATGATGAGGAAGATGAAGAAGACCAGTGCTCAGTTATAGAGATGTCCTTCGCACAGGCTGGCATCCCAACATATCATCAGGATTCACCCCCATCTTTAGAAATGACTATGAAAGACTCACAGAAATCTCAGCTTGATCAGGTTCAAAGAAAAGCAGAAAAAAGCTCAACGTTGGCTCGTAGGACTAGATCTGAGGCTGATAGTGGCACAAGTAAAGCCTATAATAAAGACTGTAGGAGTTATTCTGACAGTAGTGAACCCACTGATAAATCCAACCTTTCCCCATTCAAACTTTCTGCCACGATACAACAGAAATCTCCAGCTGAGGCAATCTCCTCCTCCTCTCCCCAGAGAAAAGAATTCCAACTCTCTGAAACAACTGCAACATCGGTTAGGTCGTCTTTGGATGCTGATGATATAGACAGCGCTAGTCATTGGAGTCCAGACTCTGTTATCTCCACATATGACATTGCGGTCTCACACAGTACTGATTCAGGGGTCAACCAGTTGCCAGGTGTGCAACCATCTTCTGGGAGAGAGAATTTATTTCAATCCAGGCCTGCATTGGATGCTACGGTGGAAACTCAGATGCAGAGACTCTTCGATGAGCCAGCTCCAGACTGTACGCCAGGTATGGCCAGAACTACATGAGCTTTTGCTTTCCTATTTATTTTCCTTGGCAGCAAGAGCCTCTTCCTCTTCCTAAGAACATAGTGCCACCATTAGTCATTGTTGTGTTGTTTTCACTTGTTGTGATTTGTCATGTCCCGTCTTTCATTGTGTTTTCATGTTTGTATTTTGTGCGTGGTTGTGTGTTGTGGTGTTTTGCATGTTGGTAAGTCACTGTCCCATCTGTGTTTGTGTACTGTATATGCAATCTCAAGATTGAATGGCCATGTTGTCAAAAAAGTTGCAGCTTTAACAGTTTTGATGCAGACTTCCATCATTGCATTGGGATCTGCTCTACTAATACGGCTTTACTAATATTAGCATCCACATTGCTTAATATGCACAATGCTTACACTAATGATTAAAAACATGATGTGCTAATTGTGACCAAATAATTATAGTTTGTAAACAAGTCAACTCCTCAAAATTACAAATACAACCTTCGTGTTATCATCCATGTAAACATCACAGACCGACATCTCATTTCAGAGTATTACAGCCCGTAACATAGAATTTTCGGGAAATACAATTATAGATCTAAACTTACAAAGTATATTATCGTGACTGGTACCTGCAATGTGAACAAAAGCATTACTTTGAGATATAGGCAACGGTATTCTACACCTTGAACTGTTGACCATGATATTCACATTTAACGTTTGGCTCTGACGGCATTTTTTAGTGGATTGGCAGGATGATGCTGACAGGAAAGAGGAGACATTGGCTATTGTTGCAGATCTTCTTGGCTTCAGCTGGACTGGTAAATTGTCAAACAATCCAATCATTTTGCAAATATTTTGTTTGAATTGGAACTGATGTATTTGTTTGCAGAACTTGGCGAAGAGCTAAAAATGTAACAATGATCGAGCAGATTTACTTTATAATCCTTTGTTTTGTTACCCATCACTCTAGAACTGGCAAGAGAACTGGAATTCAGTGAGGTTGATATCCAATTAGTGAGAACAGAGAATCCTAATTCCCTCCAAGAGCAGAGCCATGCCTTGCTGCAGCGCTGGGTTGAGCGGGAAGGCAAACACGCCACAGGTACATTGCGTGTAGGTCTGACAGATTTGAATTGACATTTGGAAGATACTGAATGCACTATTAGCCTTTTACTTTCATGCACTCCAGGTACTTGTGAGAACACCTCCTGTGTAATGTAGATTCAATGTAATCGTACATTTGCAATTTTTATTGAATGCTTTTTTTTTTTACAGTATATTAATGATTGATAAATCCTTCCACAGAGGATTGTCTGATTAAGAGACTAACCAAGATCAACCGCATGGACATCGTCCATCTTATTGAAACCCAGATGAACAAGTCAGTTCAAGAGCAGACATCAAGAACTTATGCAGAGATAGAGAAGACACTGGATCACAGTGAAGGTAGTAACATCTCCCAACACTCAACTCAGCAACCAGTTTGAAAGCTCTATCAAACACCAGGCTGTATTTGTGTGTTTGCTATCATTCTTATTTATCATGTGTGTTTTTCAGTGTCAGTGGCCCTATCTTCAGTGCAAGAGGATGCAGACAGCCCCAGAATTGTGAGAAGGGTTGAGTCAGACCGCAGACCACCCCCAGCTGTTTCTGAAGAGGATCTCTCAGTTGCTTCCTTACTGGATATTCCTTCCTGGGCTGAGCCTATTGGACACATCCACTCCGAGAGCATGCATGGTGACCTGTTGGAGGAGCTCGAGATCCCACAGTAATTGATTGATTTGAAATTATTCCTGAATCTGCAACTCACGTTAGCAGTGTAATATAGTTTCCATATCATTTGACGTGCTTTAACTGACACCCATGGCACACACCAGACACGCAATATAGGCACAAAGACAAAAAGACATCTAGCATGTTGACGCTGGGAAATAGAACAGGTTGCATGCATTTGCCCCATGCCCATTGTATGTGGGTGTTGCTGTTTACTTTTGTTAGATTAGAGCTTTGACATATCACATTCCTCCAAGTCATATTTTGTGACCTAGCCTTCCTTTTGTGTTACAGTGAATTGAACCCTAACCTTTGGACCTCTGAGGATGTAATTACAGAGGAAACTACAAGTTACGACAACTTAGATGAGCAAGTAAGTATGCTTGCGGCTACAAAAGAAGCAGCACTGGAGAGCCAAGTAACTCAGGTTTTTGACCCCAAAGTGAAAGACCAGCAAGATTGCTGCAGTGTTGAAGTTCATGTCACCGTGCCGTTCCAAGGTGGTGCTCAGTGCCAAGTCAAAGATGACTCCAGCCAAACCTTACCACTGAAGCTGTGTGGTTGTGAAGATGAGCAAGGGCAATCACCTGAAATTCTGAAGTTACCATCATCTATATCTATCAAAGACTTTGGTTTGAGCCTATCAGAGTCAGACCAAGCTGAGACTGACTTCAGTGAACTTTTTGATGAGTTTTTCTATCCACCACAGTATACTGACGCAGCTAAAACCATTGTCAGAAGAATT
Source organism: Myoxocephalus aenaeus (assembly GCA_038501785.1). Lineage (NCBI taxonomy): Eukaryota > Metazoa > Chordata > Actinopteri > Perciformes > Cottidae > Myoxocephalus > Myoxocephalus aenaeus. The sequence continues at coordinate 1,084,685 of JBAMJR010000227.1, read as the reverse complement.
TCTGACAACCCTAGCCTGTTCCACCAATCAACCCTGGCCATGACTGAAGATGACATAGGTGTAGCTCAAAAAAGCAAGCTCTCTCTGAAGTGTACTGATGAGATCACAGCCCAAGTACTGTCTGGTCATGATGACAAGATACCACAGGCTTTAGACGTGAACATGGACGTTGAACCTTTCAAGTCAAGCAAGGAAGAAAATATGAAATCTCAAGTGTACAGTGATGGGTATCCAGAAAACCTGCCCTTCATTGATGATTTGATTGAACCCATTATTGCAACAGCTAAGTACAGCATGGTGAAACCATCATTCAAAATGATGATACCAAAGACCAATTTGCCACACAGTCTAACTCACATGGCTTGTGACTCAACTGATATCAACCATCTCACACAACAATCACCTGAGAAAGATGTAACATTACGTTGCACTTTTATAGAGAACAGCCCTTTGAGCCCTGATTATTTGGCAAATCTTTCAGAAAGGGATTGCCGACCATCCTCACCAGAATCACAGACTTCTCAGTGCAGTTTCTCATTTCTTGAACTCTTGCTCTCAGAACCTATACGCGCCCAACTTATGAGTCAATATTGTGATTATTATTTACTATATTCAGGAGGGAATCCACTCTCACCACTACTCACCTCAGCTACTTACACTGCAGTATACAAAGAACTGGGTCAGGGGAGCTCTTTGACACCAGAACTAGTAGCTTCAGATCATTTGCAATATTCTATGAATGCTCCTTCATCGTCTCTTAATGAATGGTTGGATGAAAAAAGCACAGATGCACCAGATGTATTGGCAAAACAACAGATGGAAAGTAGTCAATCTTTCCTTGATTACTGGTTTTGTAAGTTTGAACCACAAATACCTGAATACATACCATCACAAGGTCAGTCACATAATTATTTAACAAACATGACACAAAACACCTCACGACAGAATGAAATGCAAGAGTCCATGCATTTGGATTGGGTGAAAGATTCATCAAAAAGAAGCTCATGCTCAGATCACAAAAGTCCGAAACAATCTGTAAAAACTTGTAATCCAATCAAGCAACTACCTACATCCAAACCAATGGTCTTTAACATGGTAAAGAGACCAAAATACATTTTAGAGTTTACAAATAACTCTCCAAAATCTGTGGCGTCAGATGAGCACTGTTCTTGGTCTCCTCGCATGACATTTGGCCAAATGAAGAGTCAACACTGTAACTATTACTTACAGTACTCTGAAAGTATACCAGCATCACCTCGTTCAACGCTCTCAGATGTTGAGTATTCTGGATTTGGTCTCGAGGAATTGTTTGATGCCAACAGACCAGATTCTCCCGATTCACTTACTTTACAAGTTGACGCTGAACACACAAATGTAAATATAACTACGTTCCCATCATTGTTTGCTGCAAGACCTTTTACATATGCAGATGTTGTGCGGGGCATTACACATGGAACACAAGCAGCTGCTTGTTTGGTTTCCAAACCCTTTGAGTTCATACATATTCGCCCTCCATCAAAGTTCTTACACGAGGAGTCCACTCACTCCTACATAGACGACTGGCTCACCAATTTAAGACCACTGTCTACCGAGTCAATGGCGTCTCAAAGTGATGATAGGCCCCTCTCTCCTGATTCACCTGTTCCTCAGTTTGGATCTTCTCAGAACGGTTACAGTGTGGAACCGTCTAGGCACCAGTCGTTTACGCCAGAATCAACCTTTTCAGACTGGGAAGATACTGATTTGTGTCTGGAAACCCTGTTTGATGATACCAGACCAGAGTCCCCACAATCAGTTTTATCAGACTTTGAACTTGCTAAATTATTTAATTGCAGGACATTGTCCCCAGAATCTCTGTCTTCTGATTTTGACTTTTTGTTCCTGAAGGACAGGTTAGTAGACTTTAGAGCATCTTCCTCAGAATCTGATCCATTTCAAAGTCAACATCGACCCCTCTCTCCTGATTCACCTGTTCCTCAGTTCGGATCTTCCCAAATCAGTTACGATGTTGAACCGTCTAGGTACCAGTCGTTTACACCACAATCAACGTTTTCAGACTGGGAAGATACTGATTTGTGTCTGGAAACCCTGTTTGATGATACCAGACCAGAATCCCCACAATCGTTTTCCTCAGACTTTGAACTTGATAAATTATTTAGTTGCAGGGCATTGTCCCCAGAATCTGTGTCTTCTGATTTTGACTTTTTGCTCCTGAAGGACTGGTTGGCAGACTTTAGAGCATCTTCCCCAGAATCTGTGGTGTCTTTTGAGCAGCAGTCTTTTTCTAGATACATGACATTAAACCAGATGAAGAGTCAACACTGTAACTATTACTTACTGTACTCTGAAAGTAGACCAGTATCACCTCTTTCAACGATCTCAGATGTTGAGTATTCTGGATTTGGTCTCGAGGAATTGTTTGATGCCAACAGACCAGATTCTCCCGATTCACTTACTTTACAAGTTGACGCTGAACACACAAGTGTGAATATAACTACGTTCCCATCATTGTTCGCTGCAAGACCTTTTACATATGCAGATGTTGTTCGGGGCATTACACATGGAACACAAGCAGACGCTTGTTTGGTTTCTAAACCCTTTGAGTTCACACATATCCGCCCTCCAACAAAGTTCTTATATGAGGAGTCCACTCACTCCTACATAGACGACTGGCTCACCAATTTAAGACCACTGTCTTCTGAGTCAGTGGCGTCTCAAAGTGATGATAGGCCCCTCTCTCCTGATTCACCTGTTCCTCAGTTTGGATCTTCTCAGAATGGTTACGGTGTGGAACCGTCTAGGCACCAGTCGTTTACGCCAGAATCAACCTTTTCAGACTGGGAAGATACTGATTTGTGTCTGGAAACCTTGTTTGATGAAATCAGACCAGAGTCCCCACAATCGTTTTCATCAGACTTTGAACTTGATCAATTATTTAGTTGCAGGGCATTGTCCCCAGAATCCGCATCTTCCGATTTTGACTTTTTGCTCCTGAAGGACTGGTTGGCAGACTTTAGAGCATCTTCCCCTGAATCTGATGCAATTCAAAGTCAACATCGGCCCCTCTCTCCTGATTCACCTGTTCCTCAGTTCGGATCTTCTCAAATCGGTTACGATGTTGAACCGTCTAGGTACCAGTCGTTTACACCACAATCTACGTTTTCAGACTGGGAAGATACTGATTTGTGTCTGGAAACCCTGTTTGATGATACCAGACCAGAATCCCCACAATCGTTTTCCTCAGACTTTGAACTTGATAAATTATTTAGTTGCAGGGCATTGTCCCCAGAATCTGTGTCTTCTGATTTTGACTTTTTGCTCCTGAAGGACTGGTTGGCAGACTTTAGAGCATCTTCCCCAGAATCTGTGGTGTCTTTTGACCAGCAGTCTTTTTCTAGATACATGACATTAAACCAGATGAAGAGTCAACACTGTAACTATTACTTACTGTACTCTGAAAGTAGACCAGTATCACCTCTTTCAACGATCTCAGATGTTGAGTATTCTGGATTTGGTCTCGAGGAATTGTTTGATGCCAACAGACCAGATTCTCCCGATTCACTTACTTTACAAGTTGACGCTGAACACACAAGTGTGAATATAACTACGTTCCCATCATTGTTCGCTGCAAGACCTTTTACATATGCAGATGTTGTTCGGGGCATTACACATGGAACACAAGCAGACGCTTGTTTGGTTTCTAAACCCTTTGAGTTCACACATATCCGCCCTCCAACAAAGTTCTTATATGAGGAGTCCACTCACTCCTACATAGACGACTGGCTCACCAATTTAAGACCACTGTCTTCTGAGTCAGTGGCGTCTCAAAGTGATGATAGGCCCCTCTCTCCTGATTCACCTGTTCCTCAGTTTGGATCTTCTCAGAATGGTTACGGTGTGGAACCGTCTAGGCACCAGTCGTTTACGCCAGAATCAACCTTTTCAGACTGGGAAGATACTGATTTGTGTCTGGAAACCTTGTTTGATGAAATCAGACCAGAGTCCCCACAATCGTTTTCATCAGACTTTGAACTTGATCAATTATTTAGTTGCAGGGCATTGTCCCCAGAATCCGCATCTTCCGATTTTGACTTTTTGCTCCTGAAGGACTGGTTGGCAGACTTTAGAGCATCTTCCCCTGAATCTGATGCAATTCAAAGTCAACATCGGCCCCTCTCTCCTGATTCACCTGTTCCTCAGTTCGGATCTTCTCAAATCGGTTACGATGTTGAACCGTCTAGGTACCAGTCGTTTACACCACAATCTACGTTTTCAGACTGGGAAGATACTGATTTGTGTCTGGAAACCCTGTTTGATGATACCAGACCAGAATCCCCACAATCGTTTTCCTCAGACTTTGAACTTGATAAATTATTTAGTTGCAGGGCATTGTCCCCAGAATCTGTGTCTTCTGATTTTGACTTTTTGCTCCTGAAGGACTGGTTGGCAGACTTTAGAGCATCTTCCCCAGAATCTGTGGTGTCTTTTGACCAGCAGTCTTTTTCTAGATACATGACATTAAACCAGATGAAGAGTCAACACTGTAACTATTACTTACTGTACTCTGAAAGTAGACCAGTATCACCTCTTTCAACGATCTCAGATGTTGAGTATTCTGGATTTGGTCTCGAGGAATTGTTTGATGCCAACAGACCAGATTCTCCCGATTCACTTACTTTACAAGTTGACGCTGAACACACAAGTGTGAATATAACTACGTTCCCATCATTGTTCGCTGCAAGACCTTTTACATATGCAGATGTTGTTCGGGGCATTACACATGGAACACAAGCAGACGCTTGTTTGGTTTCTAAACCCTTTGAGTTCACACATATCCGCCCTCCAACAAAGTTCTTATATGAGGAGTCCACTCACTCCTACATAGACGACTGGCTCACCAATTTAAGACCACTGTCTTCTGAGTCAGTGGCGTCTCAAAGTGATGATAGGCCCCTCTCTCCTGATTCACCTGTTCCTCAGTTTGGATCTTCTCAGAATGGTTACGGTGTGGAACCGTCTAGGCACCAGTCGTTTACGCCAGAATCAACCTTTTCAGACTGGGAAGATACTGATTTGTGTCTGGAAACCTTGTTTGATGAAATCAGACCAGAGTCCCCACAATCGTTTTCATCAGACTTTGAACTTGATCAATTATTTAGTTGCAGGGCATTGTCCCCAGAATCCGCATCTTCCGATTTTGACTTTTTGCTCCTGAAGGACTGGTTGGCAGACTTTAGAGCATCTTCCCCTGAATCTGATGCAATTCAAAGTCAACATCGGCCCCTCTCTCCTGATTCACCTGTTCCTCAGTTCGGATCTTCTCAAATCGGTTACGATGTTGAACCGTCTAGGTACCAGTCGTTTACACCACAATCTACGTTTTCAGACTGGGAAGATACTGATTTGTGTCTGGAAACCCTGTTTGATGATACCAGACCAGAATCCCCACAATCGTTTTCCTCAGACTTTGAACTTGATAAATTATTTAGTTGCAGGGCATTGTCCCCAGAATCTGTGTCTTCTGATTTTGACTTTTTGCTCCTGAAGGACTGGTTGGCAGACTTTAGAGCATCTTCCCCAGAATCTGTGGTGTCTTTTGACCAGCAGTCTTTTTCTAGATACATGACATTAAACCAGATGAAGAGTCAACACTGTAACTATTACTTACTGTACTCTGAAAGTAGACCAGTATCACCTCTTTCAACGATCTCAGATGTTGAGTATTCTGGATTTGGTCTCGAGGAATTGTTTGATGCCAACAGACCAGATTCTCCCGATTCACTTACTTTACAAGTTGACGCTGAACACACAAGTGTGAATATAACTACGTTCCCATCATTGTTCGCTGCAAGACCTTTTACATATGCAGATGTTGTTCGGGGCATTACACATGGAACACAAGCAGACGCTTGTTTGGTTTCTAAACCCTTTGAGTTCACACATATCCGCCCTCCAACAAAGTTCTTATATGAGGAGTCCACTCACTCCTACATAGACGACTGGCTCACCAATTTAAGACCACTGTCTTCTGAGTCAGTGGCGTCTCAAAGTGATGATAGGCCCCTCTCTCCTGATTCACCTGTTCCTCAGTTTGGATCTTCTCAGAATGGTTACGGTGTGGAACCGTCTAGGCACCAGTCGTTTACGCCAGAATCAACCTTTTCAGACTGGGAAGATACTGATTTGTGTCTGGAAACCTTGTTTGATGAAATCAGACCAGAGTCCCCACAATCGTTTTCATCAGACTTTGAACTTGATCAATTATTTAGTTGCAGGGCATTGTCCCCAGAATCCGCATCTTCCGATTTTGACTTTTTGCTCCTGAAGGACTGGTTGGCAGACTTTAGAGCATCTTCCCCTGAATCTGATGCAATTCAAAGTCAACATCGGCCCCTCTCTCCTGATTCACCTGTTCCTCAGTTCGGATCTTCTCAAATCGGTTACGATGTTGAACCGTCTAGGTACCAGTCGTTTACACCACAATCTACGTTTTCAGACTGGGAAGATACTGATTTGTGTCTGGAAACCCTGTTTGATGATACCAGACCAGAATCCCCACAATCGTTTTCCTCAGACTTTGAACTTGATAAATTATTTAGTTGCAGGGCATTGTCCCCAGAATCTGTGTCTTCTGATTTTGACTTTTTGCTCCTGAAGGACTGGTTGGCAGACTTTAGAGCATCTTCCCCAGAATCTGTGGTGTCTTTTGACCAGCAGTCTTTTTCTAGATACATGACATTAAACCAGATGAAGAGTCAACACTGTAACTATTACTTACTGTACTCTGAAAGTAGACCAGTATCACCTCTTTCAACGATCTCAGATGTTGAGTATTCTGGATTTGGTCTCGAGGAATTGTTTGATGCCAACAGACCAGATTCTCCCGATTCACTTACTTTACAAGTTGACGCTGAACACACAAGTGTGAATATAACTACGTTCCCATCATTGTTCGCTGCAAGACCTTTTACATATGCAGATGTTGTTCGGGGCATTACACATGGAACACAAGCAGACGCTTGTTTGGTTTCTAAACCCTTTGAGTTCACACATATCCGCCCTCCAACAAAGTTCTTATATGAGGAGTCCACTCACTCCTACATAGACGACTGGCTCACCAATTTAAGACCACTGTCTTCCGAGTCAGTGGCGTCTCAAAGTGATGATAGGCCCCTCTCTCCTGATTCACCTGTTCCTCAGTTTGGATCTTCTCAGAATGGTTACGGTGTGGAACCGTCTAGGCACCAGTCGTTTACGCCAGAATCAACCTTTTCAGACTGGGAAGATACTGATTTGTGTCTGGAAACCTTGTTTGATGAAATCAGACCAGAGTCCCCACAATCGTTTTCATCAGACTTTGAACTTGATCAATTATTTAGTTGCAGGGCATTGTCCCCAGAATCCGCATCTTCCGATTTTGACTTTTTGCTCCTGAAGGACTGGTTGGCAGACTTTAGAGCATCTTCCCCTGAATCTGATGCAATTCAAAGTCAACATCGGCCCCTCTCTCCTGATTCACCTGTTCCTCAGTTCGGATCTTCTCAAATCGGTTACGATGTTGAACCGTCTAGGTACCAGTCGTTTACACCACAATCTACGTTTTCAGACTGGGAAGATACTGATTTGTGTCTGGAAACCTTGTTTGATGATACCAGACCAGAGTCCCCACAATCGTTTTCCTCAGACTTTGAACTTGATAAATTATTTAGTTGCAGGGCATTGTCCCCAGAATCTGTGTCTTCTGATTTTGACTTTTTGCTCCTGAAGGACTGGTTAGTAGACTTTAGAGCATCCTCCACAGAATCTGTGGTGTCTTTTGAGCAGCAGTCTTTTTCTAGATACATGACATTAAACCAGATGAAGAGTCAACACTGTAACTATTACTTACTGTACTCTGAAAGTAGACCAGTATCACCTCTTTCAATGCTGTCAGATGTTGAGTATTCTGGATTTGGTCTCGAGGAATTGTTTGATGCCAACAGACCAGATTCTCCCGATTCACTTACTTTACAAGTTGACGCTGAACACACAAGTGTGAATATAACTACGTTCCCATCATTGTTCGCTCCAAGACCTTTTACATATGCAGATGTTGTGCGGGGCATTACACATGGAACACAAGCAGCTGCTTGTTTGGTTTCCAAACCCTTTGAGTTCATACATATTCGCCCTCCATCAAAGTTCTTACACGAGGAGTCCACTCACTCCTACATACATGACTGGCTCACCAATTTAAGACCACTGTCTCCCGAGTCAATGGCGTCTCAAAGTGATGATAGGCCCCTCTCTCCTGATTCACCTGTTCCTCAGTTTGGATCTTCTCAGAATGGTCACTGTGTGGAACCGTCTAGGCACCAGTCGTTTACGCCAGAATCAACCTTTTCAGACTGGGAAGATACTGATTTGTGTCTGGAAACCTTGTTTGATGAAATCAGACCAGAGTCCCCACAATCGTTTTCATCAGACTTTGAACTTGATCAATTATTTAGTTGCAGGGCATTGTCCCCAGAATCCGCATCTTCCGATTTTGACTTTTTGCTCCTAAAGGACTGGTTGGCAGACTTTAGAGCATCTTCCCCTGAATCTGATGCAATTCAAAGTCAACATCGGCCCCTCTCTCCTGATTCACCTGTTCCTCAGTTCGGATCTTCTCAAATCGGTTACGATGTTGAACCGTCTAGGTACCAGTCGTTTACACCACAATCTACGTTTTCAGACTGGGAAGATACTGATTTGTGTCTGGAAACCTTGTTTGACGATACCAGACCAGAGTCCCCACAATCGTTTTCCTCAGACTTTGAACTTGATAAATTATTTAGTTGCAGGGCATTGTCCCCAGAATCTGTGTCTTCTGATTTTGACTTTTTGCTCCTGAAGGACTGGTTAGTAGACTTTAGAGCATCCTCCCCAGAATCTGTGGTGTCTTTTGAGCAGCAGTCTTTTTCTAGATACATGACATTAAACCAGATGAAGAGTCAACACTGTAACTATTACTTACTGTACTCTGAAAGTAGACCAGTATCACCTCTTTCAATGCTGTCAGATGTTGAGTATTCTGGATTTGGTCTCGAGGAATTGTTTGATGCCAACAGACCAGATTCTCCCGATTCACTTACTTTACAAGTTGACGCTGAACACACAAGTGTGAATATAACTACGTTCCCATCATTGTTCGCTCCAAGACCTTTTACATATGCAGATGTTGTGCGGGGCATTACACATGGAACACAAGCAGCTGCTTGTTTGGTTTCCAAACCCTTTGAGTTCATACATATCCGCCCTCCATCAAAGTTCTTACACGAGGAGTCCACTCACTCCTACATAGACGACTGGCTCACCAATTTAAGACCACTGTCTCCCGAGTCAATGTCGTCTCAAAGTGATGATAGGCCCCTCTCTCCTGATTCACCTGTTCCTCAGTTTGGATCTTCTCAGAACGGTTACAGTGTGGAACCGTCTAGGCACCAGTCGTTTACGCCAGAATCAACCTTTTCAGACTGGGAAGATACTGATTTGTGTCTGGAAACCCTGTTTGATGATACCAGACCAGAGTCCCCACAATCAGTTTTATCAGACTTTGAACTTGCTAAATTATTTAATTGCAGGACATTGTCCCCAGAATCTGTGTCTTCTGATTTTGACTTTTTGTTCCTGAAGGACTGGTTAGTAGACTTTAGAGCATCTTCCTCAGAATCTGATCCATTTCAAAGTCAACATCGACCCCTCTCTCCTGATTCACCTGTTCCTCAGTTCGGATCTTCCCAAATCAGTTACGATGTTGAACCGTCTAGGTACCAGTCGTTTACACCACAATCAACGTTTTCAGACTGGGAAGATACTGATTTGTGTCTGGAAACCCTGTTTGATGATACCAGACCAGAATCTCCACAATCGTTATCCTCAGACTTTGAACTTGATAAATTATTTAGTTGCAGGGCATTGTCCCCAGAATCTGTGTCTTCTGATTTTGACTTTTTGCTCCTGAAGGACTGGTTGGCAGACTTTAGAGCATCTTCCCCAGAATCTGTGGTGTCTTTTGAGCAGCAGTCTTTTTCTAGATACATGACATTAAACCAGATGAAGAGTCAACACTGTAACTATTACTTACTGTACTCTGAAAGTAGACCAGTATCACCTCTTTCAACGATCTCAGATGTTGAGTATTCTGGATTTGGTCTCGAGGAATTGTTTGATGCCAACAGACCAGATTCTCCCGATTCACTTACTTTACAAGTTGACGCTGAACACACAAGTGTGAATATAACTACGTTCCCATCATTGTTCGCTGCAAGACCTTTTACATATGCAGATGTTGTTCGGGGCATTACACATGGAACACAAGCAGACGCTTGTTTGGTTTCTAAACCCTTTGAGTTCACACATATCCGCCCTCCAACAAAGTTCTTATATGAGGAGTCCACTCACTCCTACATAGACGACTGGCTCACCAATTTAAGACCACTGTCTTCCGAGTCAGTGGCGTCTCAAAGTGATGATAGGCCCCTCTCTCCTGATTCACCTGTTCCTCAGTTTGGATCTTCTCAGGATGGTTACGGTGTGGAACCGTCTAGGCACCAGTCGTTTACGCCAGAATCAACCTTTTCAGACTGGGAAGATACTGATTTGTGTCTGGAAACCTTGTTTGATGAAATCAGACCAGAGTCCCCACAATCGTTTTCATCAGACTTTGAACTTGATCAATTATTTAGTTGCAGGGCATTGTCCCCAGAATCCGCATCTTCCGATTTTGACTTTTTGCTCCTGAAGGACTGGTTGGCAGACTTTAGAGCATCTTCCCCTGAATCTGATGCAATTCAAAGTCAACATCGGCCCCTCTCTCCTGATTCACCCGTTCCTCAGTTCGGATCTTCTCAAATCGGTTACGATGTTGAACCGTCTAGGTACCAGTCGTTTACACCACAATCTACGTTTTCAGACTGGGAAGATACTGATTTGTGTCTGGAAACCCTGTTTGATGATACCAGACCAGAATCCCCACAATCGTTTTCCTCAGACTTTGAACTTGATAAATTATTTAGTTGCAGGGCATTGTCCCCAGAATCTGTGTCTTCTGATTTTGACTTTTTGCTCCTGAAGGACTGGTTAGTAGACTATAGAGCATCCTCCCCAGAATCTGTGGTGTCTTTTGAGCAGCAGTCTTTTTCTAGATACATGACATTAAACCAGATGAAGAGTCAACACTGTAACTATTACTTACTGTACTCTGAAAGTAGACCAGTATCACCTCTTTCAATGCTGTCAGATGTTGAGTATTCTGGATTTGGTCTCGAGGAATTGTTTGATGCCAACAGACCAGATTCTCCCGATTCACTTACTTTACAAGTTGACGCTGAACACACAAGTGTGAATATAACTACGTTCCCATCATTGTTCGCTCCGAGACCTTTTACATATGCAGATGTTGTGCGGGGCATTACACATGGAACACAAGCAGCTGCTTGTTTGGTTTCCAAACCCTTTGAGTTCATACATATTCATCCTCCATCAAAGTTCTTACACGAGGAGTCCACTCACTCCTACATAGATGACTGGCTCACCAATTTAAGACCACTGTCTCCCGAGTCAATGGCGTCTCAAAGTGATGATAGGCCCCTCTCTCCTGATTCACCTGTTCCTCAGTTTGGATCTTCTCAGAATGGTCACTGTGTGGAACCGTCTAGGCACCAGTCGTTTACGCCAGAATCAACCTTTTCAGACTGGGAAGATACTGATTTGTGTCTGGAAACCTTGTTTGATGAAATCAGACCAGAGTCCCCACAATCGTTTTCATCAGACTTTGAACTTGATCATTTATTTAGTTGCAGGGCATTGTCCCCAGAATCCGCATCTTCCGATTTTGACTTTTTGCTCCTGAAGGACTGGTTGGCAGACTTTAGAGCATCTTCCCCTGAATCTGATGCAATTCAAAGTCAACATCGGCCCCTCTCTCCTGATTCACCTGTTCCTCAGTTTGGATCTTCTCAGAATGGTTACGTTGTGGAACCGTCTAGGCACCAGTCGTTTACGCCAGAATCAACCTTTTCAGACTGGGAAGATACTGATTTGTGTCTGGAAACCTTGTTTGATGAAATCAGACCAGAGTCCCCACAATCGTTTTCATCAGACTTTGAACTTGATCAATTATTTAGTTGCAGGGCATTGTCCCCAGAATCCGCATCTTCCGATTTTGACTTTTTGCTCCTGAAGGACTGGTTGGCAGACTTTAGAGCATCTTCCCCTGAATCTGATGCAATTCAAAGTCAACATCGGCCCCTCTCTCCTGATTCACCTGTTCCTCAGTTCGGATCTTCTCAAATCGGTTACGATGTTGAACCGTCTAGGTACCAGTCGTTTACACCACAATCTACGTTTTCAGACTGGGAAGATACTGATTTGTGTCTGGAAACCTTGTTTGATGATACCAGACCAGAGTCCCCACAATCGTTTTCCTCAGACTTTGAACTTGATAAATTATTTAGTTGCAGGGCATTGTCCCCAGAATCTGTGTCTTCTGATTTTGACTTTTTGCTCCTGAAGGACTGGTTAGTAGACTTTAGAGCATCTTCCTCAGAATCTGATCCATTTCAAAGTCAACATCGACCCCTCTCTCCTGATTCACCTGTTCCTCAGTTCGGATCTTCCCAAATCAGTTACGATGTTGAACCATCTAGGTACCAGTCGTTTACACCACAATCAACGTTTTCAGACTGGGAAGATACTGATTTGTGTCTGGAAACCCTGTTTGATGATACCAGACCAGAATCCCCACAATCGTTTTCCTCAGACTTTGAACTTGATAAATTATTTAGTTGCAGGGCATTGTCCCCAGAATCTGTGTCTTCTGATTTTGACTTTTTGCTCCTGAAGGACTGGTTGGCAGACTTTAGAGCATCTTCCCCAGAATCTGTGGTGTCTTTTGAGCAGCAGTCTTTTTCTAGATACATGACATTAAACCAGATGAAGAGTCAACACTGTAACTATTACTTACTGTACTCTGAAAGTAGACCAGTATCACCTCTTTCAACGATCTCAGATGTTGAGTATTCTGGATTTGGTCTCGAGGAATTGTTTGATGCCAACAGACCAGATTCTCCCGATTCACTTACTTTACAAGTTGACGCTGAACACACAAGTGAGAATATAACTACGTTCCCATCATTGTTCGCTGCAAGACCTTTTACATATGCAGATGTTGTTCGGGGCATTACACATGGAACACAAGCAGACGCTTGTTTGGTTTCTAAACCCTTTGAGTTCAAACATATCCGCCCTCCAACAAAGTTCTTATATGAGGAGTCCACTCACTCCTACATAGACGACTGGCTCACCAATTTAAGACCACTGTCTTCCGAGTCAGTGGCGTCTCAAAGTGATGATAGGCCCCTCTCTCCTGATTCACCTGTTCCTCAGTTTGGATCTTCTCAGAATGGTTACGGTGTGGAACCGTCTAGGCACCAGTCGTTTACGCCAGAATCAACCTTTTCAGACTGGGAAGATACTGATTTGTGTCTGGAAACCTTGTTTGATGAAATCAGACCAGAGTCCCCACAATCGTTTTCATCAGACTTTGAACTTGATCAATTATTTAGTTGCAGGGCATTGTCCCCACAATCCGCATCTTCCGATTTTGACTTTTTGCTCCTGAAGGACTGGTTGGCAGACTTTAGAGCATCTTCCCCTGAATCTGATGCAATTCAAAGTCAACATCGGCCCCTCTCTCCTGATTCACCTGTTCCTCAGTTCGGATCTTCTCAAATCGGTTACGATGTTGAACCGTCTAGGTACCAGTCGTTTACACCACAATCTACGTTTTCAGACTGGGAAGATACTGATTTGTGTCTGGAAACCCTGTTTGATGATACCAGACCAGAATCCCCACAATCGTTTTCCTCAGACTTTGAACTTGATAAATTATTTAGTTGCAGGGCATTGTCCCCAGAATCTGTGTCTTCTGATTTTGACTTTTTGCTCCTGAAGGACTGGTTAGTAGACTTTAGAGCATCCTCCCCAGAATCTGTGGTGTCTTTTGAGCAGCAGTCTTTTTCTAGATACATGACATTAAACCAGATGAAGAGTCAACACTGTAACTATTACTTACTGTACTCTGAAAGTAGACCAGTATCACCTCTTTCAATGCTGTCAGATGTTGAGTATTCTGGATTTGGTCTCGAGGAATTGTTTGATGCCAACAGACCAGATTCTCCCGATTCACTTACTTTACAAGTTGACGCTGAACACACAAGTGTGAATATAACTACGTTCCCATCATTGTTCGCTCCAAGACCTTTTACATATGCAGATGTTGTGCGGGGCATTACACATGGAACACAAGCAGCTGCTTGTTTGGTTTCCAAACCCTTTGAGTTCATACATATTCATCCTCCATCAAAGTTCTTACACGAGGAGTCCACTCAATCCTACATAGATGACTGGCTCACCAATTTAAGACCACTGTCTCCCGAGTCAATGGCGTCTCAAAGTGATGATAGGCCCCTCTCTCCTGATTCACCTGTTCCTCAGTTTGGATCTTCTCAGAATGGTTACGGTGTGGAACCGTCTAGGCACCAGTCGTTTACGCCAGAATCAACCTTTTCAGACTGGGAAGATACTGATTTGTGTCTGGAAACCTTGTTTGATGAAATCAGACCAGAGTCCCCACAATCGTTTTCATCAGACTTTGAACTTGATCAATTATTTAGTTGCAGGGCATTGTCCCCAGAATCCGCATCTTCCGATTTTGACTTTTTGCTCCTGAAGGACTGGTTGGCAGACTTTAGAGCATCTTCCCCTGAATCTGATGCAATTCAAAGTCAACATCGGCCCCTCTCTCCTGATTCACCCGTTCCTCAGTTCGGATCTTCTCAAATCGGTTACGATGTTGAACCGTCTAGGTACCAGTCGTTTACACCACAATCTACGTTTTCAGACTGGGAAGATACTGATTTGTGTCTGGAAACCCTGTTTGATGATACCAGACCAGAATCCCCACAATCGTTTTCCTCAGACTTTGAACTTGATAAATTATTTAGTTGCAGGGCATTGTCCCCAGAATCTGTGTCTTCTGATTTTGACTTTTTGCTCCTGAAGGACTGGTTAGTAGACTTTAGAGCATCCTCCCCAGAATCTGTGGTGTCTTTTGAGCAGCAGTCTTTTTCTAGATACATGACATTAAACCAGATGAAGAGTCAACACTGTAACTATTACTTACTGTACTCTGAAAGTAGACCAGTATCACCTCTTTCAATGCTGTCAGATGTTGAGTATTCTGGATTTGGTCTCGAGGAATTGTTTGATGCCAACAGACCAGATTCTCCCGATTCACTTACTTTACAAGTTGACGCTGAACACACAAGTGTGAATATAACTACGTTCCCATCATTGTTCGCTCCGAGACCTTTTACATATGCAGATGTTGTGCGGGGCATTACACACGGAACACAAGCAGCTGCTTGTTTGGTTTCCAAACCCTTTGAGTTCATACATATTCATCCTCCATCAAAGTTCTTACACGAGGAGTCCACTCACTCCTACATAGATGACTGGCTCACCAATTTAAGACCACTGTCTCCCGAGTCAATGGCGTCTCAAAGTGATGATAGGCCCCTCTCTCCTGATTCACCTGTTCCTCAGTTTGGATCTTCTCAGAATGGTCACTGTGTGGAACCGTCTAGGCACCAGTCGTTTACGCCAGAATCAACCTTTTCAGACTGGGAAGATACTGATTTGTGTCTGGAAACCTTGTTTGATGAAATCAGACCAGAGTCCCCACAATCGTTTTCATCAGACTTTGAACTTGATCATTTATTTAGTTGCAGGGCATTGTCCCCAGAATCCGCATCTTCCGATTTTGACTTTTTGCTCCTGAAGGACTGGTTGGCAGACTTTAGAGCATCTTCCCCTGAATCTGATGCAATTCAAAGTCAACATCGGCCCCTCTCTCCTGATTCACCTGTTCCTCAGTTCGGATCTTCTCAAATCGGTTACGATGTTGAACCGTCTAGGTACCAGTCGTTTACACCACAATCTACGTTTTCAGACTGGGAAGATACTGATTTGTGTCTGGAAACCTTGTTTGATGATACCAGACCAGAGTCCCCACAATCGTTTTCCTCAGACTTTGAACTTGATAAATTATTTAGTTGCAGGGCATTGTCCCCAGAATCTGTGTCTTCTGATTTTGACTTTTTGCTCCTGAAGGACTGGTTAGTAGACTTTAGAGCATCCTCCCCAGAATCTGTGGTGTCTTTTGACCAGCAGTCTTTTTCTAGATACATGACATTAAACCAGATGAAGAGTCAACACTGTAACTATTACTTACTGTACTCTGAAAGTAGACCAGTATCACCTCTTTCAATGCTGTCAGATGTTGAGTATTCTGGATTTGGTCTCGAGGAATTGTTTGATGCCAACAGACCAGATTCTCCCGATTCACTTACTTTACAAGTTGACGCTGAACACACAAGTGTGAATATAACTACGTTCCCATCATTGTTCGCTCCAAGACCTTTTACATATGCAGATGTTGTGCGGGGCATTACACATGGAACACAAGCAGCTGCTTGTTTGGTTTCCAAACCCTTTGAGTTCATACATATTCGCCCTCCATCAAAGTTCTTACACGAGGAGTCCACTCACTCCTACATAGACGACTGGCTCACCAATTTAAGACCACTGTCTCCCGAGTCAATGGCGTCTCAAAGTGATGATAGGCCCCTCTCTCCTGATTCACCTGTTCCTCAGTTTGGATCTTCTCAGAACGGTTACAGTGTGGAACCGTCTAGGCACCAGTCGTTTACGCCAGAATCAGCCTTTTCAGACTGGGAAGATACTGATTTGTGTCTGGAAACCCTGTTTGATGATACCAGACCAGAGTCCCCACAATCAGTTTTATCAGACTTTGAACTTGCTAAATTATTTAATTGTAGGACATTGTCCCCAGAATCTGTGTCTTCTGATTTTGACTTTTTGTTCCTGAAGGACTGGTTAGTAGACTTTAGAGCATCTTCCTCAGAATCTGATCCATTTCAAAGTCAACATCGACCCCTCCCTCCTGATTCACCTGTTCCTCAGTTCGGATCTTCCCAAATCAGTTACGATGTTGAACCGTCTAGGTACCAGTCGTTTACACCACAATCAACGTTTTCAGACTGGGAAGATACTGATTTGTGTCTGGAAACCCTGTTTGATGATACCAGACCAGAATCCCCACAATCGTTTTCCTCAGACTTTGAACTTGATAAATTATTTAGTTGCAGGGCATTGTCCCCAGAATCTGTGTCTTCTGATTTTGACTTTTTGCTCCTGAAGGACTGGTTGGCAGACTTTAGAGCATCTTCCCCAGAATCTGTGGTGTCTTTTGAGCAGCAGTCTTTTTCTAGATACATGACATTAAACCAGATGAAGAGTCAACACTGTAACTATTACTTACTGTACTCTGAAAGTAGACCAGTATCACCTCTTTCAACGATCTCAGATGTTGAGTATTCTGGATTTGGTCTCGAGGAATTGTTTGATGCCAACAGACCAGATTCTCCCGATTCACTTACTTTACAAGTTGACGCTGAACACACAAGTGTGAATATAACTACGTTCCCATCATTGTTCGCTGCAAGACCTTTTACATATGCAGATGTTGTTCGGGGCATTACACATGGAACACAAGCAGACGCTTGTTTGGTTTCTAAACCCTTTGAGTTCACACATATCCGCCCTCCAACAAAGTTCTTATATGAGGAGTCCACTCACTCCTACATAGACGACTGGCTCACCAATTTAAGACCACTGTCTTCTGAGTCAGTGGCGTCTCAAAGTGATGATAGGCCCCTCTCTCCTGATTCACCTGTTCCTCAGTTTGGATCTTCTCAGAATGGTTACGGTGTGGAACCGTCTAGGCACCAGTCGTTTACGCCAGAATCAACCTTTTCAGACTGGGAAGATACTGATTTGTGTCTGGAAACCTTGTTTGATGAAATCAGACCAGAGTCCCCACAATCGTTTTCATCAGACTTTGAACTTGATCAATTATTTAGTTGCAGGGCATTGTCCCCAGAATCCGCATCTTCCGATTTTGACTTTTTGCTCCTGAAGGACTGGTTGGCAGACTTTAGAGCATCTTCCCCAGAATCGGTGGCGTCAGTTGAACATCGTTCTTTATCATCCGGATTTTCTATTGAGGAATTGTTTGATGACCACAGACCAGATTCACCCGATCCCCTTTCTTCACCGATTGAAGCCAAGCAAACTACATTTACTGCACTTGATAGTCACCTGCTTTCTGTTGCAAACCCCCCTACCTATGCAGATGCTGTGCAATGCATTAGTACAGAAAAAACCTCTGCCCACGACTTATCTTTCTCTGAAATCAATCAATTATCGGCTGAAAATTCTGCCTCAGTACATGAATCAAAGAAAAAACTGACTCAGCTCAAACCTTTCCCTTCTGAATTTGAATCACCAGACTCCACAGTACATACTAAGGGATGCATGATAAGACACACGCCTTTTGTTAAGAACTTCATGTCACATTTGTATGATCCACTCTATAGTGGAAACTGTTCTTGTTGTTCAATTAGATTCTTTGAATCTACCTTAAAAAAACAGTCTTGCATGATCAGTGGTACACCACAAAAACATGATATATCATCTGCCAGGTTTGCAGAACAACATTTCTCAAAGGATTACTTCACTTTTCATAGCACATCAGATGACAAAAGAGGTGATGAGTTTCGGTCTTCAAGTTCTATATTCACTGGTTCTGTTTCTCCGGTATGTCAGAGTGATTCTGGCACATCACGTTCTGAAACAGCTGAAACAGGATCCACAGGTCCTCACCAATATGCAGCTGAAAGTGAATTTAATGACCGTCCCACACTTTCCGCGTATAGGCTACCATCACCTGAAATATTATTCACTCACCACAGGCCGCCCTCTTCAGAATCGTTTTCCTCATTTGATGAGTTCACCGCCCTATCTCCTGACTCACCAATTCCTCATTTTGACTGTCAACCTTATTATTTGTCAGAAAATGGATTTGTTTCACCAGACTCCATAATGCTGGAGAGAGATAGCACTAATTCATGTCTTGATGCTTTATTTGATGAGATCCGACCAGAGTCTCCTGAGTCCATTGTGTTTGACAGTGAATTCCAGGAGTCCTTCAGTGATATGCCATCGGACATCGAGTACACACAGTCATTCGTTGACTACTGGCTGTCTGAGTTAAGACCATCTACTCCTCAAATTCCTGAAACAATAGGAGATTTAGATGAGGTTTCAAATCAACTGCCATGTCTGCCAGAAGAGACTGTTTCTGCAGACAAATTCAAAGATTTATAAATCAGAAGAAGGGGACCCACACAGCCAAAACGTGTCATTATGAAAACATCATACCAGACTCCAAACCATTACAGGATTCCTCAGTATCCCTCTGAAAAGTACTTGATCATACAGTAACAATATCACATTCTGTGTGTGTGTTTTATTCAGTCAATCATTCCAATACAATACAATACAATATTATATATAATATACAAAACAGAAAGACTGAAAAGGTATAGGTAGAAGCAAAAATTCTTATATATTCCTATCCTAAATTATTATTTTCAATTAAATCAGATAATTAATTCGAAATAAAGAAAAACTGAAACTCTGAAACGCTGACGCTACTAACTTCAACAGTTGAGACAGGACCCACAGCTTCCTCCTTAAACATAACAAACCAGTCTTTTGCTTTGTCCAGCCTCTTGCCTGGACAGAAAATAACCTTGACTATATCATTACAGATCATACAATCATGTATGAGTTGAGTCATGTGCCATCTGTAGAACACCATTTTGAATGTCATGATGCTGTCTGGCTGATGGAGGCTCCCCCATGAACAAACTCAAACCAAAAGAGAATCAGTGAAATGAAGATCCCATGTGCACAAACATAAACCAACAGACCCTGAATCACAATTAACGTTGACACAAGCCCAAGATTTGTTTTCCATGAACATGAAAAGAAAATCCATAAGCGAGGATGAGAGCCAGGCTCCTCGGTGCCGGTAAGACAGCACAAGCTCTTGCTCGGCAGTGAATGCAGTGTCGCTTTCATGAGTAATACATTTGGCAATACATTCAGTGTGAATGTAGAACTGATGCCTCAACTTTTGTACTACTAATGCCCAGAGGCTTCACTGTCTTTGCTGTGGCATGTTTGCATTAGAGCAGAAGAAATTACCTTCTGGTGAAGCACAACTAATGGAAATTGGTGACCCTTTCTGAGTGACATGAGCTTCTTGTCCAGCGTGTATGGAATGTTCGCATAAACTACATAGATTAATAGCTAACCAATGGACTTTGTGAACCATTTAAACTGCCTGACCTGACTGATTCAAGCCTAAAGACATTTTCTTTGTATACGATTACAACCGACTGTTGTTGCAATAAGTTGAACGGAGCCATTTAGATCTTTGCCTCACAGACATACAAATCTAAACCAACTTATATACTTTGCCACAGCTAGAATCCTGTGCTGTCTGTTATTCCAACCAAAAAACATCTTACAGAGACCAACATCCAATGGTGACCATAATATTCCTAAACATGACTCTGCCCCATTGACAACCATTTCCAAAGAATTGTTTTAATTAAATGTGACGACATAACTGCATGTCTGTAGATAGACATCCCACTCTTCTCCCGCTACTGCCCTTCTCCCACATCCTGTTGTCTCAAATGTCTTAGTAGGGGACCCAACGTCACTTTTTAAAAAATCATATTGCAATATGCTGTTTAAAATGGTTGAATATGTTAATGAAGTGTTCTGTTGGCTGTTGGCATTACTGTAATAGCAAGGTATTTACCTTTTGGAAGATGGGGCAGACCTGCAGTAGAACAGACAGTAGTAGTGTTGGACTGTGACAAATAAAATAGTGGGTTTAGCATTGTCGTTTGAAGTGCAGTGATTTCTGCCCTTATATGATGACAAGGCAGAAAACACTAACTTGAATGGGTATAAAATGACGCATGTCCACCTTCATTTTACACCAAATCTTGAGTCTGACTCAAGTTCACTTGTACCCTGCTTTTATTATTGTAAAAGGATAGTGTGTTTCAGTGATGTTCTCAATGTAATATTTCAAATTGTTTAAAGTATCTACATGTTTGCAGCATCTTATTCATTACATGAATATAATGTGTTTAAATTGTAATCTTATTGTAATGTTATTACCATATATTAGATAGCACTGCAGTGACCTAAACGCAAGTGGGCTACAAGTGAATTTCCTCATTTGAGACTCTACCTTTGACAAACGCATGCTTCATCACCAAAAGAAATCATAAATCATATTCATTTATATTTTTTCCATTCCATTTCCATAATTTCTTGCAGGTATCAACATCATCTTCCAGGACAAGTCTTTCAGAATCTTCAAGACAAACAAATGTTAATTTAGGACAGGGACAGGTCTTTCCAACCGAAACGCCGTCCTCGGCACAGGTTTCAAAGACACTTTCTGCTGAAAAACTAGAATTACCATTTCCAGGTACCTTTGACCTAAGTAAAACACCATCTGAAGTCCCATTGACCTGTCATAGTAGCTCACCACAGCAAATAGATAATGGAACGTCATTCACCGAACAAAGTGAAAATTCAGACTTAGCTAAACCAATCTCAGCGACCCCAAACTCACTCTGTCAAACAGCTCAAGAAAGTCCCGATGACCAAGTCATCCCATCCTCAGAGTCCACACTAACACCACCCAAGTCTGGGTCCCCTCAGCTTGACCAGCTGTTGTCAGATCTGAAGGAGATGAACGTTAAATTTAGCACAGACACACCTGACCCACTTCTGTTAGAATTCAGTGACGCAAGCTCTGAAGGTGATCAAATGTTTGAGTTTGATGACCTTTCACCTGAAGATCAATGCCATACAGAAGAAAGTGATAACCTAAGAGCCAGCGTGTCACCTGCTGAAGATACTAACCACACAGATGTAGCAGTCATAGAGCCTGCACATTTCAGAGCTTCCTCCCCAGAATCTGATGCATCTCAAAGTCAACATCGGTCCCTCTCTCCTGATTCACCTGTTCCCCAGTTCCAATCTTCACAAACCGGTTACGATGTTGAACCGTCTACGCACCCGTCGTTTACACCACAATCAAGATGTTCAGGCCGGGAAGGCACTGATTTGTGTCTGGAAACCATGTTTGATGATACCAGACCAGAGTCCCCACAGTCAGCTTCATCAGGCGTTGAACTTGATCAATTATTTAGTACCAGGGCATTGTCGCCAGAATCTGTGTCGTCCGACTTTGAGTTTTTGCTCCTTGAGGAATGGCTAACAGACTTTAGAGCATCCTCCCCAGAAGCTGTGGTGTCAGTTGAGCAGCGGTCTTTTTCTACGTGCATGACATTTAACCAGATGGAGATGTCATTCGCTGAACAAAGTGAAAATTCAGACTTAGCTAAACCAATCTCAGCGACCCCAAACTCACTCTGTCAAACAGCTCAAGAAAGTCCCGATGACCAAGTCATCCCATCCACACCAACACCACCCAAGTCTGGGTCCCCTCAGCTTGACCAGCTGTTGTCAGATCTGAAGGAGATGAACGTTAAATTTAGCACAGACACACCTGACCCACTTCTGTTAGAATTCAGTGATGGAAGCTCTGAAGGTGATCAAATGTTTGAGTTTGATGACCTTTCACCTGAAGATCAATGCCATACAGAAGAAAGTGATAACCTAAGAGCCAGCGTGTCACCTGCTGAAGATACTAACCACACAGATGTAGCAGTCATAGAGCCTGCACATTTCCAGACATCCATTCAAGACGAACCTGTGGTGGTCTCAGTCACTCATGAACAAACAAAAACCTCTGAGACAAGTGTCCCACCAAGCATTGATAATCGTGAGGATAGCCCTTTATTTCCGGCTGAGTCCCTTTCAACTCCAGAATGTCCCCAAAGATTCTGTGAAGTGATGCTATCCCTGAACTCAAGTTTTCCTGTGGACATATTCCAGTCCAGCACATATGATGAAAATGCCACCGAGACACTTTATTCAGTATCGGTAGAAGCCAAGAGCCTGTCTGACATACCTGAGGAACATCTCGCAAATCTTTATGAGGAAGATTCTCCAACTGACATTCTTCAAAGTCCAGAAAAACTTGAATCAGCTACATCATCTCAAGACTCAATGGGTGTGACAGGAGAACTATCAACACAGAGTATCCAAGATAACCTTACACATTCATGGAAGGTAACTTGTGTTGAAGAACTTCAGACTGAAGATGTCTCTTCCCAGTCTCTTTCTGAATTGACCCCCGAGACAGTTACATCTGCAAGACATTTTTGCTTTGAGGAACTGATGGAGGCATCCTCAAATGAGGATAGGCCAAGGATTAGTGGACAGCATTCAGAAGAAGCTCTGACTCCAGTAGAGTCCGAGTGTTTTGCCTCTCACCTTACTCCAGTTAAACCCAAAGCAGAGAGGGCTTCCTCAACTTCCGATGAGGAGTATAGCATCCCATCTGGGCATACAGAGATCTCTTCTATCAATACCCGCATGCCTCCAGAATATGCAGAGGTTGTGCATCGTGGTGCAGGCAGCCCAACCTTTGAATACTCTGACCCAGAGCCTTTCTTTGACTGCATACATGCTGAATCAGATTTCTCAGAGCCTGAACCTGATGAACTCGAGGCTAGTACTAGGTCACATGGAGATCAGCCCCAGGGTCCTCTCAGCCATCTTAGAGAGCGGGAAAAATCAAACCGAAAGATTCTGTTGTCCTCTGGAAGTGAAGATTATGAGGATGTTCCTTTTGGCCAAGAGCCTCCTTATAATGTACACAAAGAGAAAGAAGAATTATTACAATATTCAGAAGCATCGGATGAAGAATTCACCTTGTGTGAGGCTTCACAACCGCCCCCTGTCTGGGAAATTGGGGCATATGATGATACTGTTAAATCTCTGACACGGGTAAGATGAGATTTGGTAAACCACCCCAACTTGCAAGCTTTTTTTTTTCCTGGAGCTGAGCTTAACCAAATATTATATTTGCTTCAGAAAGGAATGACTGCTAACCCTCTGGCCACATGGATGGGATCTAAACCTCCTCATAACCCTTATTTTATTTTGATTTAAGATTTTAACCAGTCCTAACTCAGCATGTCACGGTGCTGCCTGTAACCGGCTGTATCACTCACACTAATAACATAAGCTACAAGTTAAAAATAAAAATAAAAAACAGCAATAAGCACATTTATTATTTAATTGAAATAAAGCATGGTATGTTTTGCACATTTTTTTCCAAGTTACAGACTGCCATGTTGTACTTTCCAATGTAATATATGAAAATTGTAACTTTAATTGTAATACTTAAAGTCAAGGAAAGTGCACCATATCACTCTGCTTATTGCTTGCTTTGCTGCAAACAGCATTCATATATTATACATATATCTCCTCTATTCAATCTTAATGGACTTGTGTTGCTTGGTCAGGATATCGCTGCAGAGCTCGGATCTTTGTCAGAAAGTTCAGATGATGACTTTCTGACCACCAGAATAGTTCGAAGAAGAGTTGTCATCCAGGTATCTGATCTAGCATGATTCATGGCGTTTTAAATTAGCATGGAGGGTGTGACTTCCAGAGTGCAACTTTAACCAGGCTTGGTCTTCGCTGTCTAACAACCTTTTATCAAAATGGGTGAAACGTTTGTGTTTGAAGATGAAACTAAATTAGGGTTAATAAAGACACCTGCTCCATGATTTGCACAGATGGCTGAACCTCGTGGAGGTGTTTTAAGTTGCTGTGAGCACTTCTCTGTTGTTGTGTTTTTGTTTCCTGTATCCCAAAGTCCCCGTTGCCTCACCAAAATATGACCTCAAATGTGCGTTGTGTGTCCTAATGATCTTGAATGTGTTTGTTTTTGAAGTGGAGAATTAAACACACAAACGTGACGCTGATCCATTTTAGCGCTCCTGATTACTGTTTGTCTCGTTTCCCTGACAGGCTGATGAAATGCCGGACCTCCCCACGCAGTCAGTGACGGAAGAGAAGTACAAGGATGAAAATGGACACGTCGTTGTCAAAAAGGTAAAGCAAAAACAAAACGCATGTAATTTGTTTGCATCTTTGTGTATAATTCTTAATTAATTAATTACTTTATCAATTGCATATTGTATCACAGATGGTAAGAGATGATAACTATTACATCTTGATTAAATTAATACATGATTTATATGTTTATTTGATGAACAAGTGATTTGTAAACCTTTAAGAGATCGTTTGTAAAGCATATATAAATATTACAGACGTGGATGGACCAGAAACCAATCATCAACCATTGACAATTATTAACTATCTATCTAAATAAAGTTTGAACCTATTTAGTATTAGTATTTAGTATTTTGAACGTATGAAGCATTTTACAAAGTATTACATTAATAATCAGTTATCGCTTCATAATAGCCATCCCAAAAAATATTTATGGTTAATTTTCAAACCGCTTATTAATCATTAACAAAGTGTTACAAATATCTGGTCTATTTTATGTAATGTTTATAGATGTTTTACCATCTATTTCTTAAAAGTTTACAAATAATTTGGTAATCATTAACAAATACTTAATATTGTATGAAACATTAAAAAATTTATGCAACAATAAACTGTTAAAATAACATAGATTATAGTATTACTAATAATTAAATACATTATTAATTATAATTTAATTGTTTGTTAAAAGTAATAAAAGTAGACTAGAGTTTAGTAACCATCAATTTCCTATTTATTAATGATGGTTAATGTGAAGTGTTTTAACAAATGCTCCACTCCTAATGCTCTTTAATCACATGATCTTCTTCAGGTTACACGTAAGATTATTCGCAAGTGTGTTTCCGCCGATGGCGTGGAGCGTGAAGAGGAGTCGTCAGAAGGAGCGGCCCAGCCGCCCGGCCGCACGGCGGCTGCAGACGGATACTCTAAGGTGGTGAAGCGCACCGTGCTGAAGAGTGAGGGAGACCACACCGAGGTGTGTGTTTCTCAACAGCAAATAACCGACATGGCAACATTTCCAGTGGTAGTAGTAGATAAAGGTCAAACGCACTTTTTTCTTCTGGTTTAGGTAACATTTGCTGAACGTGAGGGTTCCTCAGCATCGAGTCGGGAGACGCTCAGCCGCGTGGAAAGAACGATGGTGGTGGAGGGTGAAAGAACGCTGACCCACCAGGGAGACCCGTCTTTGGCCTCCGACCTCCCCTCCGCCCAAAAAGACTTCCAACAGGTTTGCTGATGCCCTCGTCACCACTAGTGTACATATGTTGTAGCTCACATCCATATTGACCGGCACCAAGTCTCCGTTGTTTTGTTTGTTTTCATAATCAAATCATTCCAAATGAAGGGATCACTGTTTTCTCCATTTCATGCCACCAGGCACTCGGTTATTTAAGTGGTTTTAGCAGAACAGAGCTCCCTCGTGTGGTAGAGAGAGAGACTGTCAAAGAAGATGGAACTGTGGTCAGGAGGTGTGTGAGTGAACCCGCTTTGAGTGCACGCGCGTGGAGAGCTGCAGGTTTATCAGGTTCACTAATATTGACTCACGTTTGCTATATATATTATTAACCACTTTGTCAAGTAGAATTTTTTATGAATTAAAAAAGAGATAACGTGCAATGAACCAGGTGAGATAGACATTATTTCTATCACTATTGTTATTATGCTTACTGTGTATTGTGACACCTAAGAGAGGACTATACCAGAACAAGCATGCTGTGTGGACCAGATAGCCCTAAATATTCCATATAGTTAAACAGGAGGCAAAGCAACAGAAACAAAGGGATGTTCATGACAAGATGGACACAAATCCAAGAGAAATGTAGATTATTGCATGTCAATCACATGCTGTGGCCCTCCCAGTCAGCAGATCTCCTTCCAAGTGTAGCGGTCCAGAGACATGGACAGTCCGGAGGATTCCATCATGAGTCAGTTTGAAGTGTTTTATAACATAATCTATAGGTTTCTAACAGCTATAAAGTTGCTGTGCATGTGATCACAATTGAATGCTGGATTTACAGCATGATGTAATGAAGTGTTTTGCTTTTTTACTAGTACAGCAACATCTCCACCTTTTAATTATTTTGCGGCAGACCCTGAAGTGCATGTTCTTGATGACGCTGACCTGTCTTCCTCTGTTTGTCTCCCCCTCCTCATTTAGGGCCCACATGCGTAAAGGTTGCACCCACAGACGAACAGTGGTGAAGAGAGCTGGGCAGCGCAAACAGGTCCTTCTAGAGCAAGTGGACGACCCGGGACAGGGGTCAAAACCACGTGACCTCCAGCAGCATCTCCACCAGCTCTTTCACCGCTACCACGAAGAAGAAAAGGACAATGATGAGGAGGAGGAGGAGGAGGAGGAGTGAGAGGAGAGGGATGTGTAACACTCTCCTCCAGTCCCTGGCTCTGCCCAATGCTAAAATCCCCCCAATCCTATGCATTAGCTACATGCAATCCCAGTGTGCACCACGGCACCGCAAAGCCACCACCGTCTTCCCCTTTTTAAAGCCCTGGAAGATGACCTTTTGACCTTTTGTTCACGATTGAGTTTCCTTCCCCCTGGCCGGTGTGACGTATTCACCATTTTCTTTTCATGTTCTGGTGTTGTTTTCGCCTTTTTTGTGACCAAAGAAAGCCGTCCGTTGGTTGTTTTCCCCCGATTCACCTCACTTTCCATTTCAGAATTGGTATTTTTTTTGTCTTTTGAGCAAACAAAGAGACCGCAAAGAAAACAAAAAGGCGTACCGATGATTGCATCGATTCACTCACAAACCTCCCGAAGGGAAAGAACCCTTCACCCGCTGAACGCTGGTACTCGTCTCTGAGCAGCTGCTCGGACTGAAAGACAATATCTCTGTCACACTGCACTGCCTCTCACAACCAGTTTCTCACATATTCCTTACTTAACACAACAGTCTCACTCACTATGCTAGCCTCTCTCCGCTCGTTCGATTCAGACGGTCAAGATGTCACACAGAGGAAACCAGACTGTATCGACGCTGAATCCAACTGCTGCTGCTGCTGCTGCTGCTGTGTTTTGTGTAGGCTATGTGTAATCTGTTTTTGGGAATTATATATTATCTATAATCTAGACATTACGGACATCAGTAGCCTAGGAATTAACCATCACTCGTGAAGTAGAGCCGGCATGACTAATCAACAGCATTATGTCAGAGCGATCCTCGCTTTGACTGCTTTGTAGTTTCTGTAGATTGCCCCTCTGCCTCTCTTTTCCTTTCTTTATGTCTGTCTCTCCGCGTTATTATGTTTGATTGTATTCGCTTTTTGTCCTGTCCCTTTTCTCTTCAATCGTTGCTCTTGTCTCGTAATGTATGAATGGTGAATATGTGAGCGGGGGCGTGCTGTAAGAGTGTCAGCTGGTGTGGAGAGGGTATTGTCAGAATTATTATAAGCTGGTTTTATGTCGTTTTTGTTGTTGTTGAAGATGTCTTGGTACATTTTTGATTTAGATAGCGTATTCAATTTGAGTTTGCCACGAGTGGATCAGATCATCACAGCTGTGAGACATTAGTGGTCAGGCGATCAGGTGTTTCTGCTTTATTAATTATTAAACCTTATCAGTTTATCTCTGGAATGAGTGTTGGACCAGCTGTGTGCTGTGTGTGTGTCCGTGAGTGTGAGTGTTGTGAAAGAGTGTGTGCCAGTTTCTGTCAGCAAAGAAAAGATTTTATTTTCCACAGACTGCGTTTTACTCTCCTGAATGTCAGGAGGGAGCACCTCCTTGCTTTTTGTGCACAGGATATAATATAAGGTAGAGTATATCTTCTCCACCGAGATATGATGATTAAATACAAGATAACGATGCAACAGGCACACACACACGGTGGAGAGCTCAAACCCACCATTACTCACGGCTCCGAGCATCGCTACTGTACGTATCTACAGCGTGTAACGTGTTTATTTCACTGTCACTGTTTACTTTAGAAGAGTTTAGAAGAGTGTCAAATGCAAAACTAGTGGAAGTTCACTGTGACAGGTATGCTTTTAATTTGAAAATCAGCATCCCTTTTCTGTGATGATG
This sequence comes from Myoxocephalus aenaeus, assembly GCA_038501785.1. Classification (NCBI taxonomy): domain Eukaryota; kingdom Metazoa; phylum Chordata; class Actinopteri; order Perciformes; family Cottidae; genus Myoxocephalus; species Myoxocephalus aenaeus. Next base: position 1,055,608 of record JBAMJR010000227.1, on the reverse strand, counting down.
ACAGTTATATACATATACAATGCATATTCAAATATCTATTAGGGCATGTATTACTGTATCAAAGTTCAAAAAGACAAAAACAAAAAGGCTGCAGTGTGTCTATGGCTGATAGAGAATAAAAGTCTACAAATGTATTGTGTTGTATCTTTTTTTATCTTGGGATTTTTGTTTTGTTTTGGCCACTTCAGTTGCTGACATGAATGAACAATTCACCCCCTGTGTTACCTGGTGGAGCCCCTGCTGGGCCTCAGAGGTAGTGCAACAGGAGAGGAACGCACCAGGATCTCAGGGGGCTTTTAAAATAGTATTATAATGTTCTACTTATGTATGTGTTTGTGAAGGACCAAGTAAGCAAGAACGGGGAAGGCAGGGTAAGGTGTGGAAAAAATAGGGATTTTATTGCCCCAAGGCTAATTACATGTTTCAGATGGGGAACAAAATCTGGACAAAGTGACAAACTAAAATTGCAAACAGACATAGTGAGGTCTCCATGAAGGAAACGACACACATAATGAGCACTCCATGGAACCGGAGACACTCCAGAGCCATCTCCTATGGCAGGGTATATAGCCGTTGGCTGGTCTATTGGCTAATTGGAAGGGGGAAGAGACCCCTCTCCCCAGTGGTGCAGAACAGCCGGCCGCTGAGGACACCCCTCCTGCCGAGGCAACATGGCACGGCCCAATCCTCCAGGCCCGCTATTTAGGCAGGTGTGCTGCGGCGGCGCCAGTCTCTTTACCGGAACATTGCCTGCAGGTAACTGAAAGAACTGTTAGCACTCATCTCAACCTCATATATCTTAATTGCGTGCACTCAATGAAGACAAAGGTTTAAACAAGTGCCCCTAGTTCCCTCCAAAAAGGGGTGTCCACTGCAGTGATCCCGAGACCATCACCTCCAACTTGGCCTGTCGCTGTGACTGCTGCTTCCAGCCGTCACACACTCCCCTCCTTCGGGTATCACGCCGTGAGAGCGTGATAAAAAGTCGGCGGTTGTGTTACCCCGCCCGGGAATGTGCTGGACAGTAAACCGATAGGGCTGCATTGCCAGGTACCAGCGGGTGATACGGCTGTTGGCATCCTTCATTCCTTCCATCCATTTCAGGGCTTTATGGTCAGTTTCCAAAAGGAACTCCCTTCCCAACAGGTAATACCTGAGGGAGTCCAGGGCCCATTTTACTGCCAGGCATTCCTTCTCCACCGTGGAATAACGAGTCTCTCTTGGGAACAACTTCCTACTGATGTAGGCCACAGGGTGACGTTCGTTGGCCTCTCCCTGCAAAAGTACAGCTCCCAACCCTCGCTCGGAGGCATCTGTTTGCAACACAAAGTCTTTAGCAAAATCAGGACTACACAAAACAGGGTTCTTACTCAGTGCATCCTTTAGGTCCATGAACGCGCACTTTGCCTCCTCACTCCACTCCAGCCGCGTAGGTTTCATGCGTCGAGTCATATCTGTGAGAACAGCAGCACGAGAGGAATAGTTAGGCACAAATCTTCTGTACCAACCTGACATCCCAAGGAATGACTTTAGTTGAGTCTTTGTCTCTGGACACGGACAGGACTGGATGGCCTGGAGTTTGTGGGTCTGGGGTTTGATAACCCCGTTGCCAATGATATAGCCAAGATATTCAGTCTCGGTTTTGGCAAACCGGCACTTTGAGGAGTTGACAGTCAGTCCGGCCTCCTGGAGCTGTCCTACAACCGCCTTCAGGTGGTCCATATGTTCCTCCCATGTGTCACTGTGAACAATAATGTCATCCAGATAGGCTGCAGCAAAATCAGAAATTCCCAACAATACCTGGTCCATTAATCTTTGGAAGGTTGCTGGGGCGCCATGCAGTCCAAAAGGCATTACAGTGAACTGGTACAGACCCCATGGTGTACGGAATGCGGTCAACTTACAGGACTGCGGATTCAGCGGCACCTGCCAGTAACCTTTGCAGAGGTCAATCGTGGTTAGAAACTTTGCTTTCCCCAATCTGTCAATGAGCTCATCAATGCGAGGCACTGGATAGGAATCAAACTCAGAGATTCCATTCAGATAGCGGAAATCTATGCAGAATCTTATGGTGCCATCCTTCTTTGGAACCAAGACAATGGGGTTACACCACTCACTGTGGGATACCTCAATGATGCCCAGGGACAGTGGTGTATAGTAACGAAGTAGAAATACTTCGTTACTGTACTTAAGTAGTTTTTGGGGATATCTGTACTCTACTTTACTATTTATATTTCTGTTTACTTTTACTTTTACTTCACTACATTTTGCAAAGAAAAATGATACTTTTACTCCGATACATTTCTCCTGAAACCTTCGTTACTCGCTACAAAATCAAATCTATCTTTAGAAAAAAAAAAAAAACATCGGGGACTGTGGTGGAACACAGACTCCACCAAGCAGGTTTTGCGAATCACAATGTTTTGCATTTTCCCTCTGCATCCTCTAGTCCAGCGCTCCCAAACCTTTATGCGTCACGGACCGGTTACGTGAAGACAATATTTTCACAGACCGGGTCCGACCTCGGAAACACGGGAGACAACGACACCCAACGTGTGTTCGTTATGTCCAGTCTACTCCTAACTAAACCTTTAGTCCAGTCTACTGACTCTACTGCTAACTAAACCTTTAGTCCAGTCTACTGCTTAACTTATAACGCGCTGCACAAAGACAGGATGTTGAAATGGAAGCAGGTTTTCATGCTTTTTTGGCGATCTCAGGATACTCTGCCTTGGTTTCCAGATCACCGACAGAGTTGTAACAGACTTAAGTTTCATTTTTAGAGTAACGTAACATCTTGACATGTGTCAAGAGATTCCGTCTGAGGTTACCACAGACGGATGTATGCGGTCATTTTTCACAATAAAACATCTTTCCGGCCTTGATTTTTTTTTTATTTAATTGAAATGTTTCATTCATTCTTTCTGTGGCCCGGTACCAAGAGACCCACAGACCGGTACCAAGAGACCCACTGACCGGTACCAAGAGACCCACGGCGGGCGGAATGAGCATACTTATAACCACACTGTTACAAGTCCTTCATAGTGTCATATTGCTTTTTGGAGAATTATGATGATAAGTTCATAGTAGATGCAAAAGTATACTTAGGTACAATATATTATGTTGAACATAATATATATGGATGGATCACAGCCAACCCAGTTATTGTATCAACACAACTCCTGGTCCTTGGTCACGGTGACCACAGCACTTAAAAGAATAAACTTCATAATTCTCAAAATTCTGACCCTTTGCTTTTTTATTAAAAGCATGTACTTGTACTTTTACTTTCAATACTTAAGTACATTTTATATCAGAAAAATACTTTTGATACTTAAGTACAGAAAATATCAGATACTTTAAGACTTTTACTCAAGTAGTATTTTAATAGGTGACTTTTACTTTTACTGGAGTAATTTTCCAGTAAGGTATCTTTACTTTTACTCAAGTACAGCTTTTGGGTACTTTATACACCACTGCCCAGGGATAGCATCAGCTCTATTTCCTGTTTTAGGGACACCAGGAGGCGCTCAGGGATTCTGTAGCTCATTCTTCTCACCGAAGCATTCTTTTGAAGCACAATGTTGTGTTCTATCACTGTTGTACAACCCGGAGTTTCTTTAAAAACTTCTGGGACACAAAGGGCACTGACCTGGGTTTGCTGATCAGCAGTGAGGTGGGTGAGATCAGGAAGTGTTGGGGCAGGTACCGGAAGGTACTGCTCATCATTGTCGTCCTCCTCAACCACATGTCGAATCAGCAACACCTCCTTCTGGTCAGACCTGGGAATCCATTCTTTCAGCAGGTTAATGTGCAAAGTTCTCTGTTGGCGTACCTCACCAGGAGTCGCTATCTCATACGTGGTAGGACCCTTTTTCTGTTTTACCACATAAGGTCCTTGCCACTTAGCTAGAAGTTTGCTCTCTTGTGTGGGAAGCATTACCAATACTTTCTGTCCAGGGTAGAAACTCCTTTCCCTGGCAGATTTGTCATACCAAGTTTTTTGGTTCAGTTGGGCATCCCTCATATTCTGCTGAGCCAGTGTGGTCATTTTCTTCAGTTTCTCCCGCAATCACACTCTGTGGCTCCGCTATTGTGTGACTCTTTTCCCAGTGAGTTTTAAGCAAAGTAAGTGGCCCTCTTACCTCATGTCCATACAATAGTTCGAAGGGAGAAAACCCAGTTGATGCCTGAGGGACCTCTCTGTAAGCAAAAAGCAAATAGGGTAACCATTGGTCCCAATCGGACCCTGTATCATTGATAAACTTCTTCAGCATTTGTTTGAGGGTTTGGTTGAACCTCTCAGTCAAGCCATCAGTCTGAGGATGATATGGGGTAGTCTTAATGCCTTTAATCCCCAGCAGTTTGTACACATCCTTTAGAAGATTGGACATGAAGTTAGTCCCTTGATCGGTCAAAATTTCATTCGGAAACCCCACTCTCGCAAAGAATTGCACCAAACAAAAAGCAATAGACTTTGCCTTGACTGTTTTAAGTGGGAAGACTTCCGGACATCTGGTAGCATAGTCAGTAATTACAAGCATGAAGCGATTTCCTGACTTGCTTCTCTCTACAGGGCCCACTATGTCTGGAGTACAAATTAAAAGCAATAAGTCAATTAGCACTTTCATATTCACATACCCATATGGGCAATCTATGACCATATTAAAATGAGAAGGCAAAAACGAAAAAACTGTCAAAGTCTTCCCCCACTGGACGGTATTCAGATGTTGAACACTGAAAATGCAATATAAACAACATAACCAGAGTTTCCTTTGATGGAAGCAATGTTTAAGTAAAAATGTAAATGCAATTTACTAACAAATGAAAACAGCATTTGAGATTACATTTTCAATACATAATCTGCTTTACACTGGACAATACATATATATATATATATATATATATATATATATATATATATATATATATGTACATATGTATATGTATATGTATATGTATATATATATATATATATATATATATATATATATATATATATATATATATATATATACATATACATATATAAAATCAAATTTAAAACGTAAATACAACATAAACAAATCTCACCTAATTTTCCATTTGTGCAAGTTGTATCTAAGTCAAAATAAAAATGTAAATGCAATTTTCTAATCATTTAAAAATATATATAGCATTCCCGATCCATTGTATTTGCATTTACATGTCAACATGCTTTTTTTGGGTCAAAATCAGGCAGCAACTTCCGGTTCTTAAAAAAAAGTTAAACTTATTCTAAAAGCCAGCAGGGGGCGAAGAAGTCCGATTGTATAAAAGTCTGAGAAAATAAGTCCACTTCTCTCTTTTTGCCCTCAGGGCATAAATATTTACGATTTATGCCCTCAGTAAATATTGTTTGTGGTCTCAATCATATACTATACGTATTAGTATACTATACATATACTATACGTATAGTATATGTATAGTATACGTATAGTATATGTATGGTACCATCATACATATTATTTTTATACTTATATATATACATATATACTTATTTTTAAAATACTATACAATAACTTTATTTAAATACATCCTGACTTTTCGACATGCTATATTATGATTTTATTACGATGTATTTCAACATACTACACTTTGCCTTTTGATGATTTTTTTCACAATCAATCAATATAACAAACAATATTACTGTTTTGACTCTTTCAAGATGCTATACTATGACTCATCTGACATACAATACTGTTATGATTTCTTTAGAAATATAATACTATGACTGTTTTACATACCTTCTTTCGTCATACAATAATGTAACTTTAGGTGCATTACCATAACCTACTGGACTGGAGTGTGGAGCAGTAGATTGGCAAGAAGAAAAAAAAAGTGAATTCTATATATTATTCCTTTTACTCTTAATTAATTAATTAGAAAACTGCAAATTTATGAGCAGATTCCCATCATTTCATCCCGATAATATTTGCTTCATCATACCTGTCATAATCTATCAGTACATGTTCAAGTGTTGCAGTTTTATTACAGTAGTACATATTCAAGTAGGGTGCATGCCTATTGCACATAAATAAAGTAAAACATTATAAAAAATAAAAAAACGATTTGATGAATAAGTATTCACCATTGCACATAGAGAAAAAAATATAATTATAAACATAATGATTTAATAAATAACCCACAACTACAGAGAGTTGAGCAAGTGTCACCACTGCAGATAAATGTAAATACATTGTATAAATTTAATACTGTGATAAACTATCATTTGAAAAAAACATTTCTTTAATCACATTGAACCAGAATGAGAAACAGTTGAAAGCCAGAATGTGGTAAAACAACGAAAGGGTCGCATTGGCAAAAGGGCCCGTGTTGCTTATTGCGTTTGAATATTGTCCACGAAACAGCCGGTTACGTCTGGAAATGAAATGTCAGATACTTTCATTTTAAAATTTTCATTTTGACCTAAATATTGCTTGCATAAATGGAGGGGTACGACTTTGAAAACTAAACAGCTTTTCCATTTTAATTTGAATGTGGTCAAAGTACCCCCCTTTAATTGGATTATTATTCTTCCATCTTAAATTTTTTTACTCAATTAACACATACATATGTGTAAAATTGCAAGTTTACATTATCATTTCATAAAGTCCCCTATGGGCTTCCATAAACATCAGTATTTACATTGATATGGAAATATGACAGATGTAAGAATATAATTGAATCTCAGCAGATAGTACAAAACACAGAACAAGTTGGAGGTCATTCACTATCACACCTTGAAGCTGATTTATTTATTTCTTAAACATGTTAAGCCATCCATTGCCGTGCCGGCAACAGGTTCACACCGTATAAGGAGTGGTGTACCGCATTGACATCATATGTTTCGTCAAAAGAAAAAATGTTTATCATATTTTCCCCTTACAAAAGAAGAGACCGACCAATTGGAAAGAGCGAACCGTACGGATGACGAAGACGCCGGCGTTGTCGTGCGGCGGCGAGGAGGCCGCCGGCTGTAGAAGCACCGGACCTCGAGGAAGACTTCCCAACATTTATCACAGTCCAACTCTCCGTCGACTCCTTTCCTGCCGTCCCATCCTCCTCTCGTGTGACTGCAGTGTTCTTCAATCCAACGCTCTTCCAGACCTATCGGCCTTTGAGCCGTCTTCATCACCTCCGCCTTCTCCGTGCAATTGGCTGAGTAACACACTGGAAATGACCAAGAATAAAATAACAGAACCCCTATACATACAGTCATACAATACAAGTACAAACATTATGAAAAATGCGTTCGTCTTCTTCTTATTTTTATACAAAATGTAAGGGGGCGCTTCGGCAACCAGGAGTTTACTTCTCCTCCTCTTCGATATGAGGTTTTTGATATTTACGCTGGATGGTAACCATAACCGTGTTATTGTTTCGACAACACTTCTATGATACTGGAGGACATTAGAAACATCTGGGACGGGACTGATGCACAACATTAACAAACGCAAACAAACAAGTCAGTGATTCACAAATCAAACAGAAGATATTATAGTTTCGTATGATCTTACTTACAATATTCCCCCCCATGCACTACACAATAGTCTTGAATTTTCATATATTACATATATGCTACATTCTCTTATTTCTTATTTCACTGATATAAAGGCAAACATATCTCGATGCAAAGTGTAAGCTGCTCTGCTTTTCTTTACACTTAAATTAGTATTAGAGATTGAAATCTGACAATTCAAACAGTATGACTTAGCTCATAGCAAACATAAATGTAGCTCATAAACTGGATTTTACGTAAACTCTTATTTCCTCTGATAGCAAGAATAGCAATTTCAATGTTTGTTTTTTTATCAACAATCACAATGTATATATACATCACCAGAACTAAAGCAAGCTCAATTTTAACATTCTGATTTTCCAAATGCTTCCGTATTGCACACACATAAATACACGTAAAAATACAGAACTAATTTTTGGGAGAGGTTACAGTAGTAGATTTGAAAACATCTCTATTTTATATTTAATAAAATGCATACCAAAACATCTTAAAAAACAAACAAAAAAAATGCCAATATGCTTCGTTTCATAATGTCCAAATACAGTGTGCAGCCACCCGGTGGTGGGTTTCGAATGATGTCCATTAATAAAATGCCATAACAGTAAAATGTATTAATACTTGTATCCTGCAACGTCATGTCCCTATAGAAGGGTCAAGGGTCGGGGGGCAGTCGGGGGGGTTGGCTAGTTGGCTGCCCTACTAGAGATTCTTTTTTTTTTGATCACGTCGATATTCCATTAACTGCAAAAAAAGAAAAAAGAGAGGAGAGAGAGAGAGAGAGAGAGAGAGAGAGAGAGAGAGAGAGAGAGAGAGAGAGAGAGCGCATACATGTGAATGCATAGAAATATTAATGGACACTTTTTCACAGACGATAATAGGACATGTAATAGCATGAAAGCAGGAAGCACTTGTCTAATTAATAGCATCAAAAGGCCCAGGCACAATACCACTGTGTCTGCTGGCCTAATGGTATTACTCACTGGGAATTTCCCTTCCACACCTATTGTACGCCCACAGGTGTGCTTTCTATTATTTTTGCCTAATTACGCAACTTTTCTGTTCTATGTGGGGTGTGTGCGGGCCCGCGCATCGCTGACATCAGACTCACTCTCTTGTTGCACCTGTTGAGGCAGAAACATCCTTTATGAACCTCGAGGATTCATGTTTGTAAAACTCCCCCCAACATTTTCCAGGGCAGACTTTAAATCGAGCTGGAATTTGTGGAAGGAACTGCATGGGTGTGCTAAACGGAAGAGAAACACTTCCTCCACTGCTGGTGCACGTGCGATAAATTGTACGAGTTTGGCAAAAATAAAATAAAAAATGCAGGTGATTGGGGAGTAGTGAGCATGCGACTGGAAAAACGAGACTAAACTATGAGAATGTGTCTGAGTTCATAAACGGAAGTTTTGATATCGTTTTTGCTGTTAAAAGTGGCATCCGTTTCCTTAAACTCATCAAGGATTTCTCCGTTCACGTCTCAGTTTTCTCTCTAAAAAAATTCAAGGTAATGCCCTGTTTATTGATATAAAAATGGTAATTTTAAGGATTAAGTATTCCTTTCAACACCAAGCTGGAAAGCAGGATTTCGCTGACCTCTGGTTGAAAGTGTCAAGTCTGTGGCACCTTTGACCACTAACTGATGGATGTCTCAGTGTACTGACCACAACCTGGAGCATACCTGCTACACTCTAACCCGGTGGAGACCTTGACCCACTAAAAGGTCAAATTCAGCTGCTGTTGAGTCTCTCTTCCTTCGAGCTTCCTCCTGAGTGTGTCTTGCGTACTTACTGGGAGGGGATGCTGGGCGAGCCAGAGCGGTGGAAGTGGATGTTCTGCCACTTGCCGTCGCGGCGGTGCCACACGCGGGTCTCCTCGGACTGCATGGTGCGGGGCATGCCGCTGGTGTCCATGTACTGGGTCAGCCGAATGTAGGCAATGCACGCGGCATTTTCCCCAATTAGGTGCACGTGTGGATTCAAGAGGATGGTGTGCACGGGCTTGTTCCCTTTGGACAGGGCTGCAAGGGAGACAAAATGGCTGAATGGATGTGCACATGTAATGGATAGCATCCAGTCACTCGGGTTTGGGAAAGTCAAATACAGCTACATGATTGTTCAAAAACTAAATGCTGACCTTTCTTTTGAGGAATACTAACACACTGTGTGAAATACTTTACTGGGCCCCAATTTTCTGGAGCCCAGTAAAGTTCATTACTTGCGGTCCATTCTTCGCTAACGTGAGCTAGAATATGTTTGCTGTGACTTGTGACAGAGGTGAACACACGAGGCGTTCTAGTGCGTGCGTCAAGTGTGCTGTGTGGATATATTGTCTTCGTAAGACTGCAGCAAAACAATGGCGCACTAGAAAGGGGACCCACAAAAGGGGGCAATTGCCACCAGGTATTTCTCACACTGTACTAACTGACACGACAACAGGAGGAAGTTAAAGTCTCCATATGTTGATGTTGGATAGTGGACAAGCACAGGCTCGCCAAGTGATTGAGGTTTCTAGGACATATCTGTTTTTATGAACTATTTTTACCCTGACTGAGGACATTCTGCCATTTATAGCCGTCATTCATTAGTCACTTTCTTTTTTTTTTTTTGCTCCAAGGTTAGTCCACGCACGGCCGTGCCCTTGTGGTGCACCAGCAAACATGAACTGTAAACCGATAGGACTAAATATTGATATAGAACAAACTATTTCGTCCACACCCACTTCAGCACTATAAACGCTCTATTTCATACAAACGACAGGCCCACTGTCACTAAGACAGGGTTCTTCATTATTCGTATTAAATAGTATTATGCTTGTGACCTGCCTCCACAGCGGTTCCATACTAGCTCTTTATGCTACATTGTGGGAAGAAAAAAAAACTCACTGTAAAAATGCTGTGTAGAGCTTCTGTATAGTATAGTGGTACAGTATACTTCATTCTGTCATGACTTGATGTGTAGCGTGCAGAGTAACTGTTTAACCAGAGCATCACATTGTAGTTCTCCTCACTGAGAATCAAACGGGAGCTTTTCCCCGCGGTGCTTCAGCGCCAACAACGGATGCATTAGATCATTCAGCAAATCATGCAAATGTGAGCAAGCAAGTTTATAAAAAAGATTATTATTTTTTGTATTTATTTTTTAAATCGCTCTTCTTCAAAATCTCCAGAGCAGCTGGAGAAAACATTAACAAATTGACGTGAATGAGCGTCGTGTCTGGGTGCGGCGCCAGCTGGCCACTCGGACCTTTTGGAGCAACCCCAGACCGGCAATTACGACAAACCTTAACTGCTCTGGGCAACAGTGGACCGAGCAGACACCATGAGTGATTCCCTCTGAACTCTGGTGGTGCTCCACGCTATTATATGTATTAACTTTGGAAGATGAGACGCTTCCAGGCGACACACACTAGTCCCGCGTAACGCTTTACCGTTCTCAAAGTAAAAGCGATGGAAGTCGTGTCCTTCCACCAGGTTGCCCAGGGCCTCGGGCTCGAAGGAAGTTAGACCAGGGTCACAAATCTTCCTGTTTCACCAACAAAACAAAAAAATACAGAATTAGTAAACGACGTAAGAAAATGTGATTTAGACTGTGTTGCGGTGGAAGAGACTTACGCATAGGACTCAAAGTCTCCATTGTTGATAGACTCGATCAACTGCTCGGTGACTTTGATGATCTCCTGTTTGCGAGCTGCAACACAAGATCACAGAACGTCATCAGCGACGCAAACGGACGTCAGAGTCGGTCGCCGTGGCGGCGGCGTTTCAGGCAAAAGCGCAGACGCGGTCAAGTCGGACATCAGTTCGGCTTCTAACGGGTTCTAGTCTGCAGGATGTCAGAGTTATTAGAAATGGAAGGCGCTCAAGAAAGGCGTTTCACAAGATGTTTTGTTCTTTCAACACCCGAGAATCGAAACGACAAGAGAGCCTCCCACGGCTAATAGGGATATCAGGCAGCAAAATGCAAGACGACACGATTCCTTTCACCCGACAAAGATCAGAATGAACAACAAAAAAACAACAATGCAAGTATTTGCTACAAAAGCTGTTTGAACTAAGTAATGTTGACAGTTACCTTTATGGTTATTGGTGCAGGCTGGGGGATATTAAGAACAAACCACTTAATTTGTGCAACAAAAAGACACGTGTGTGTGTGTGTGTGTGTGTGTGTGTGTGTGTGTGTGTGTGTGTGTGTGTGTGTGTGTGTGCACGAGTCAGCGTTTTACTGTGTTTGGGTAAGTCAGAACAGAGGGCAAGGAGAGGAGCGAGGAGAGCATCCGTGTCTACGAGACACGAATACACAGCCGGAGAGCATCGACTTCCAATTCAAATACAGAGGAATACATCGGATGGAGGGAAGCAGGATATCAAAAGGACCAAAAACAGAGGTATTTTTTTCTCTCACTGGAGAAGGGATGGTCGGTGCATTGTGAGGACGAACAATATCGAACCATGAACGCTCTCAAACACGCACTCATCTACGGGAAGCCGAGGAGATGATTTCAACATCGGGAACACAGGATTTGAGACACTTCACATAGAGAGATCACTTTTCCTCCAGTACAGGAGGAGGGGAACAAAAACAGCCCCCCCCCCCCTCTCCCCTCCCCACCCAACACACCCTCACACAGCAGAGGGACTTACTCTGAACTGAGGAGGTGGGAGTCAGTCTCGAGTCAGACATCTGTGAGGAACGGCTCTGAGAGCTCAAGATACCGCTCACTAAGCTGCCCAGGCGACGGGCTGTCAGCGGAGGCACGGGCGGGTGTGTGATGGGGTGGGGGATGTAAAACAGATAGCACAGATGTGTGTGTGCGGGTGTGTGTGCGTGTGTGTGTGTACGTGTGGGGGAGCAAAAGGCAGGAGAGGAATTATGGAAAGCATCGATATTTTCAACAAACCATGAGAAGGGGAAGAGTAAAACAAAAAAAGAAAATTAATAAGAATAACATGAACATTTTGCACAAACAAAAACTGAAAGATCAGACAGATAAAGACGGGTGAAACTTGAGGATGCGAGGGAGGGAAGGACAGAAAAAGAACAGGGGCGGACTGCATTATTGCGAACGAGGGGCGGCGGACGCATTTAAACTGTGTCACAAAAAACAGAACGAGGAATAAAACCAGGAGCGCTGTGACCTCGCAGCGCGGGCGAAGGACTGAGAGGAGACGGCCACACAGGTTTCCTCACCCTTTACGTCCTCGTCCTCAATGGTGGTGTTGGCGCTCTCGATGGACTCCTGACAAAGAACGACAACGGTTTGTATTAATAAAAGGTTACAGGGCAATTTATGTTTGTAATATCAAATGAGTGTTTAGATAAAATGCTTCAAATGCTCCTGCAAACTCCCATTTTGCGATGTACTTAGTATTTTGAGGGCACTTTTGCTTACAATGCTGACGGGAATGCCGGCTGGGCTTAAACCAGATTACAGGGTTAAACCCTAAATGCCACCAGGATCAGCAGTTAGTGGAAGGAGACACTATTCATATTCATTATTATTGCCTGACATACAGGAGCAAACATCTCTCATTAAGCACAACCAACAAGGACAATTATTATGAATTACAATACCTTATTTCCATCCACAGGGTTGTGGATCACAGTGGTCTGTGCTTCCTAAAGAGAGCAAAAGACAGAGAACTTGTGGGAAGAAGTAACGATAGAAGGACAGAAAAGGTTTGATGGCACAGAAACTGTGAAAGGAAATGTATCTGTGTGTGTTTACAGAATATGTATGTATATGGCTCTTACACCACCCATCTATCTATCCATCCACCATCTATCAACATTAATTTATCTTTACGTCTATTTATCACAATGAATCTAACAAAGTAAACATCTAATTATCCAATTGCCAGTGTCTTCTTATGTGTTTTTTCCCTTCCTGCATGACATCGTTGCTCAATGTCTCGTCTCGGTCTGCTTCCCTCTCATCAGCGCTCTCCAGAGCTCCGCCCACCTGGCCATCAGACGTCTGGGCTTTTGTGGAATCGATCCCGGTGACCAGATCAGTCCTTCTAATCACTTACCCCGATTACACTAGATTATAACATCAGCTGCCTGCATCTGTCTCTGTGTGTGTGTGTGTATGTGTGTTAGTACATGATGACGGAGAGGGAAAGAGAGAGCGAAAGAGAGATGCCATGTGCATGTGTTCATGCGTAATCGCCTCGACAGCGAATGGGCGGGGGGGGGCAGAAATCCTTTGACATCATGCAGAGCAACAGTCATGTGGCCTGACGCAGACAGCCAGTCAGCAGACACCATGCGCGAGCCAATGAGGGACAGCCAAATCACTTGTGTGGGGGAGGAGGAGGGAGGGATGGATGGAGCATCATAATGAGGCTAAGGAGGCGCCATCCTCTCACTCCAGCCACGCGCAAGCAAAGCAGACCTGCACAACACATCCGCGCTACTTTTACCAACAAAAGTGATAGCGTACAGTTCAAAACATGTTAGGAGCAGCATGCATGGTGGAGGTGAGTAAATAAGTAGGAGGGGGCGGGGTTAGAGGTTGCCCTTAACTACAGATTTATAACGACACTAGTCAAATCCAAGCGTGTGCGTAAAGGCTTATAGAACAACATACTGCTCCTAAATTGTTATGGATGGGTTAAATGCAGAGACCAAATTTCATGTATGTATGTAAAAAGTATGTAATATGACAAATAAAATGTCTTAAATGTAGTTATATGGTCTGATTTTAATCCTTCAAAATGGAAATTCGATAGCGCCCCCTACAAAAAAGCCCACAGTTTTTACTCACGAGGTGCGATTGACTTGAAATTTGGCGCACATGTCCAGTTGTGTCTGCTCTACAAGCCGGAGACAGCATTAAGCTTCGCCTACTTATATTTTCTGCCATCTTGAATTTTGTGAAAAACAATACTTTTTTTTGGATGTAAAAAGTATGTAATATGACAAATAAAGTTTCTTCTCATACAGATCCAGATACTGCCCGAGCTCTGTATGCCTCATGCATGCAATGCAATAATCTGAATGAATTCTGAATAGTTTATTTTCCCCCGGATATTCTTGGGAGCCCTGGACGTGCTGCGCGGGCCACAAAAAGCTTTTACACGCTATGTCATTCAGGGGTAGCCGGACGTGGAGCGAGACATCCGTTTCACACGGCCCTCTATTCTTATCCACCCCGGTTAAGAATTTAAATGACACGCAGCGGGGCTGAGATCAAACAGGAAATGATCTGAGCCGATGTGAAAGGGTGGAGAGGATGAAGAGGATGGAGAGGATGAAGGTGCAGGTGTGGGAGAAGTTCTGTGTTTATATACCAGCGCAGGGGCAGGGCCAGTTTCTTTGGGACTGGTCACTGTGTTGGCTTTGTTGTTGACCTGCAGGGGGCAGTGTAAAGGGGACATGACACACATGCACACTTTTCAGACAGCACATTTGTGCTCTCACACACACACACACACACACACACACACTCTGGCTACGGTCCACTCCAAAGAGATCATCTCAGCTCGTGTGATGTAACTGAGATGTTACACTGTTCCCAACCGAGACCTCTCTATGAAATCTGTGGGTTTTAAGGCGTGCGCTTAGTCAGGGAGGTAAATGTGTTGAGGAGTACTCCACTTCTGACGGAAGCAGGAGAGGTCGGTTAAACTAGGCTGTGCTGAAGGTTAGGGAAGAAATGTCACAAAGCAGTCAGAGGGGAACTGCTTATGTTTCTAAAAAACAAAATGTTTTAATAGGTAGCCAATTTTGATTGAATTCTAAAGAGCCAGACGTAGCAGAGCACAAAGGAGGCCGTTAGTAACTACACTACCCATCCGGTCCGATAGGTAGTAACAGGTTAAGAAAACATTTGTTCAATGACCGACCAATAAAAACATACCTCCACCTAATGTAAACTTCTATATGAATGCAGCTATTTACTGGTCTGACCATCTATTGACGGATCAAACTAAGAAATAGCAACCATTGCCCACTGCTCGGTGTGCCTCTCCCTGAATGATGATGTCGGTGATTGCACATTGCATAATAATCATCCAGAAGTTTCCCTCAGACACCGAACGTTCCAGCAAACTAATGCAAGTAACAAAGCATCTTGTTTCTTCCTCCGCGGGTGCAAAGCGACTCACCTTCACGGCGTCCGCCTTCTTGTTGAGCAAACTCTTGGCTGCTGTGGAAGGACAGAAAGAGACAGGACTTCAGCGTGAGGGCTCTCCAACGGAGTCCTGCGGCTACGCTAACATGCAAGCAGGCATATCAGTCAGCTGCGCTTATCTTCAAACTCCAGGTGCAAAATCCGACCGCGAGATCCATAATGCAATGCAACAGATTCTCAGAGTGGCATCTTCATTTATGCAAGGCTGTTCTCCCACCACACACTGATTGTCATGTGAAGGGCTGGAGGGTGGGCGGTTGATCGGGTGTGTATTTAGCGAGCGATGAAAGGGGTAATCTACCTATCAGACCCACACAGCATTCTTAAAATGGCATTTGCACACATGCACTTAACAACTACACACTCGCACACACACACACAATCCTGCCACTCGTCATTGTATTTCTCTTGGAATAAAATAATCCAAACACACTGGATTGCATTTCAAAATGCATGCTGTATCCTTGTCTAAATTTAATTATTATTTCATCTTAACATTTTTGCAAACTTGAGATTTAAATGTGTGTTTTTTTCTTGTTTAAAAAAAAAAAAAAACTCATCTTCATGCATATGCAATCAGCTCTTATCAGAGTACGTGAGGCCTTATACATCACAACTATTTACCCCACATATTTCCCTGTCATTCCAAAAAAAATCTTACCTCACACGGAAACCACAATCCAAACAAAAGAAGGAAAGGAATTTGAAAAAGGAAGAAAATGATGAATAAAAAGAGACACAAATGCACGAATGCTTTTTACTGTAGAATGAAGAGAGAAAGCAGGCTAGTAAGAGCGTGACAAAATAAGAGAGGTAAAAAAAGGAGTGCATGCAGAAAGGTATGGCAGAGCACAAAATCCAGATAAAGTGAAAGAGCAACAGCTGGAGAGATAAAGAGAGAAAGCTCTGTTTGCTTTTCTTCTGCAGAAAAACAGACCAAAGGCATTCAAAAATAGGTTAAAAATGCCGCTATTCTATAGAAAAGTTGAAGATTGATTCCACCTTTTTTCTTTGTAGTGCCTCAGATCTGTTTTCCTCATGACTAGAAGACGCATTTTCTCAAGGCAAACCTCACCAAACTACCACCAACATTGAAGGCCGAGAGGTATTTCAACTTCCTGTTTGTTTGTTTTTAACATGAATGGTTTTAGTTCATAAGATATGTTTGAGTGATCCAGGTCTCCGACACCAGGCTGAGAGAAACATACCTGAGAAGTTTCTTGTGACCAGCAAAGTGGTCAAAATGGCTCCCTGCAGTCATGGGAAGGAGGGAAGTAATGATGATGGAAGGAGGAAAAGGGAGAAAGGAAGGAAGAGACAGAAATAGGAAGATTGATTATAAGGTCACGGCGAGAAAGAGGAGCACATCGAAAGGGCAACGTGAAGGTTTCTACAGAACAAAGTCATCATTTCCAGCGTGCAAAGTGGAGAGTGGGGAAGGAGAGATGGCCGGATGGATTGTTCTTGTATAAATAGAACCGTGAAGGATTGCCAGACGTCTCACCTTGAGTTTCCTCCTGGCGTTGAATTTCTTCAGGCACTCCACCGTCTCCTGCCTGTGCATCATGGAGGCTACAGTGGACCGTTGCTGCAGGAAGAGGATGAGAGGATTTGAGGATTAAGGGAGAATGGAAACAAAGGATGGGAGAAATGTATGCACGCATGGATCTGATGGCACGACCGATGCTATCAGTGTGCGGGTCTTTATTGTTTTCGGAGTCTGTAAATGTGTGTTATGTGTGTGTTTCTGCATGTCCGTGTGTGTGTGTGTGTGTGTGTGTGCCACATACGCAGATCCAGGGATGTTTGAGGGCCTCGGTGGCAGTGATGCGTTTACTGGGGTTGATGGTGAGCATCTTGTTGATCAGATCTTTGGCATCAGGAGTTACAGTGTCCCACTCGGGGGACGGGAACTGTTGGAAAAAGCAGAAAGAGAGTCAAACGCACTGTAACGGACAAAGCTAATAGGGACAAAATATGGCATCATTAGATGTTCTTTTTTCTTTTAGCAAGGCAAAAGACAAGAGGAATGGAAAAGCAAAAGTGAAAAACATAAGTGAACATACAGAAAAAGAGTGAAACAACTCTCCTCCGAGAAAAAGAGAGAACCCACAATAGAGAGTGTATTTATTATTTTGTCATTTTTGCGACAAATATGGTTAATGTGTGAGGTTCCTTTTACAATTTGTTTGGGTGATTTTTATTTTTTATTTCCCAAATTCACAGCAGAGGAAACGAGTGAGCCACACTGAACAAAAGTCATGACATCGAACCATCTGAGGAGCAATGTGTGGAAGCCTTTTGGATTGGACACCACACATGGAAAAATCATGGATAACGGTAAGGCTGTTTAAAAATGCCACTGCCTTATGGTTATGTAAGACGGGATTTCTTTTTGTGACGATTTATTTGGTGGATAATCTTCTGAGGTTTATTATTAAAACTAATTAATGCTACGTTCTTTTTTTATTAACACAGGGAACTACATAGCATACCATGGTGCTCTCTGCCTGTAATGTTAGCAGTGGTTAAGGTTGGAGTGATATGATGTGTGGTGACATCACATTTGTTCAGATGTACATTGAAAGTGGACCAAGTAACGATGACGAAGCTGTGCACGAGCTCTTGCTTTACCCGCCTCCCAAAAGTAGTTTTTAAATCAGTAACTACAAGTTTGTCAGTGATGTCACCATGATAACAAATCCTAAATTGTCAGTTCAACAAACACATTTTAGGGTTGGGCTTCAAACTAAGTTAATTCTTTCCTACTTGATATTTATGTATTATTTAGGTGTGTACGTGCGAGCGCTTACATCATAGGCCCCAGCCTTGATTTGTTGGTAGAGGCGGTGCTGGTCCTCGTCCCAGAAGGGAGGGTAGCCCACCAGCAGGATGTATAAAATCACACCTGCAAGGAGGACACGTGGTCAAGTGAGCAGAAAAGACAACATACAACATACTCTATAGTAATGGATGATACTATTCACTACTATTAAACACTTGAAATGTGCATTCAAACAGCTGCAGTGGGAGCATTGGTTCGGAAGGTATTTACCGCAGGCCCACATGTCAACTGGCTTCCCGTACGGGTCTTTCCTCAGGACCTCTGGAGACAAGTAGCCCGGGGTGCCGGCGAAACCTGGAGGAGTGATATGGAGGGAGGGAGGAGATGTGGAATGGTAGGCAGGAGTGGGCGATTCAGTGAGGAGGATGTTTCTCGACCAACTAAAAGTGTGATTGATTGATTGATTGACTGATTGATTGATTGATTGACTGATTGGTCGGTTGCTTGATTGAACTGATTCAGGTTGAAAAACGGATGGATGAATACTCACCAAACCATGCCTGCTGGTCCCCCTGCACCTCGATAGCCAGCCCAAAGTCAGCCAACTTGACCGCCGCCCCCTTCAGCTTACTGGCCAATAGAAGGTTCTCAGGCTGGGGGGGGCGGAGTCAAACAGGTTAGAGGTGAGAGGTCACACGCTCTGGGAACAAGCCGCCCGCAGACACAGATCTAAAACCAGTTCAGCCAAACCAAATCCTAATCCGAGCTCTTAGGGGTCAACAATGCTAAACTGCTCCTAAATCAGTGTCTGAGGCAACTCCCTTTCTGCCACACAAATGACAGAGAAACATCAGAAATGTGCACGGGACCAAATCTCTACGTGACAAAGGGGACCCTTCCCCCACGCCGGAGCGGTGGACTTGCTCCCCACGTCTCGTGGATTCTGAGAGTTCATTGGTAGCGGACGCCGTGGGCTCGTCCACAATGGCAACCAATCTGCTGTTAAAATCCACGAGTGGGAGCAAAGTGCACGCGGCGGGGAGAAGGAAACAGGACACAGGGGGGAGGAGGTGTGGCGTGAAACAAGTGGGTAAAGACAAGAGCGCTCGCCGCACACTGACACAGTTTAGCACAATACACGGAAATATGAAAGCCCCTCCAGCAAGCACACACACACACACTCACACACACTCACGCAGACACACACAGAGACACGGACACAGGTGCAGAAAGGTCTTTGCTGACCTTAGGCCAGTTAGACACTGTGCTCTAATGAATAATACATTTCCTCACATTTAAAAAACTCTCCACACAGAGCAGTCAGTTTGTGGCAGACAGACTCAACTGGACAGTAACTGACAACAACATCTACATCCTCGTCTCCAGAGTGATGAATACATCTTCCAGATTATGAAGCATCTGAAAACGTAACATGCCCTCAGAAAAGGATATCTGCTCTAATAAAGTCCACGGATTGGAAATCTCGTAAACCATCGTGGTTATCCTGATTCCTTTTGTATCCAATGTTTCTCACGGCAGAGGTTCAACCGTTGAACATATTCAAGAGAGCTGCCACTTTTTTTTTACATGCTCTCGGGATGTTTTGAGAATCCAGACAATAATTGGAATATTCATGGCCTTGGAAATCTTTCACATCTCAACCTAATTTTTTTACATAATTATGCAAATGGTGATCACCAATGTTCCCTTTAATTTTTTTCAGCACTGAGCAATTTTTTTCTTTTTCTGAGCGCACATTTCAGCACTGTGAGCAATTCGCAACCACGCGACCTGCCGAAAATGACCACAAGCCTGCGTTAGCCATAGGGGATTCAAAGAGATGACAGCAAATGCATCAATATGTATACAAGGTTGATATTTATTCAATATCCTTTATAATGGCTGGACTTTGGGAACATTTTAATGATGGTGTTTTACCAGTCAGTTTAGTTGAACTTAAAGGATCTTTGTTGAACTTCAATAAGGGGAGGTTATGACTGGTTCACTGGTTATGACTGATAATAATATAAATATAAAAGTATCAAAGGTGTTTAGTCATTTCTCAGCAGGTACAACATTTAAGTGGAACTTCATTGAAAGAAAAATGCTAATGCAGTGCTTAACAATAATTATAGGCCTATTAAATTGACATGGTGTCATTTTTCCTAAAGGTAGCCTATATAAACAATTTAATAACTGGAGTGGTTTGCAACAAACTAGGCTACAAAACATGTCATTTGAATGTCATTGAGGGAGATAGGCCTATCTGGCTATGTGGCTCATCTTGTCTGCAGGCCTATGGAAGACACATGTCTCTGAAGAACAGCATCTGAAAAACAGGTTAACCAAAAGAGAAACACGTTTTCCCACGAGCGAACTCTCCTTTCGCTTTTGCCTCCGAGCAGAATTTGCAGATCACGCCACTCCTTTCTTCATATTTTAATATGTCTGAAAGTTTCATCCTACCTGTGTCAGTTTGGACTATTTCATCTAGCCACTCATGTTTGAACGTTAGGCAGACCTTTTTCTGGGGCACCTGCTCTGCCTTTCTTTTCGCCATGGTAGCCTATAACTGCTGGAGCAGGGCCCGCCAAGAGTAGCCTAAACAGCGCCGGCCCTAGCTCATGTGGCGCTCTAGGCGAGCTTCACTCCTGGCGCCCGGAGGAGGACAGCGGGGGTGGGGGGTGCCTACGGAGGCAGAGCGCTAGCAGAGGTACAGAGCGCTAGCGGATGTACAGAGAGCGCATGTCGAGAAACGGGACGCTGATTGGCCAAGAAGACTCGACACGTCACATCAAAGATCTTCTATTGTGAAGATGGCTCACTCCTATCTCAGAAACACTGGCGCAAAAAAGATTTTTAACCCCTGAAAAAAAAAATCGTTTGTGCGGTCTGAAAAATGTGCGCGGTCTGAAAAATCTATTGCGCAGCCACTTCGACTGGCCTGCGCGGCCGCGCACGCACGCAGCTCAGAGGGAACACTGGTGATCACTCCTCAGGTTCTGGCATCGTGATTGCTCCTTATTCCTCCGTCGCACACTCAGAGCGCCACACAATCACGCACGCGCACGTGAAGATGCCGGCGAGCGCTCGGCGACATTAAAGGGGAAGTGTTGGAGGAGGACCCTCAGTCCTGACATTGACAGGGACGGGTAATTAAGCTCAGAACATCCACTCAACAGGATTTCACTGGAACAATGGAGGAGAACAAGCCTCCTCCGCCTCTGCACTTTGCTATGATTCAGCCTGGTTCTGCACGCCAGAGTCATTTCACAGCTGAGGTTAAGGTCAGATTGAAATAATTGTTCAAAGCTTTTTAGTTAAGGCTTCTAGAAGGAAGAGAGGAATAATGTGACGAATCAAAAAAACCTCCATGATGATATTTTCTGTTCTCACATTAAGAAGACAATCGTCGATTTTCAGTTGTATGCGCTCAAACAGAATGTAAATAATAAAGCGTGCGTGGATGCAAAGGGGCGAGGGCCGCGAGGGGAGTCACCGGGCCTTTTCTGAATGTCGCCATCTGTCGCACGGAGCCGGGCCCTGAACGCGGGCCGCGGGCCGAGGCTGCGGTCATACAAACCTTCAGATCCCTGTGGACGATCCCATTCACGTGGCAATGGTGGACGCTCTCCAGGATCTGCTGTATGCAGTGGCTGAGCGGGGAACGGGCACAGGATGGGGAGAGGGCGAATGTGATGGAGAGGCGGGAAAGGAAAGGAGGAGAGGAGAGAGGAGAGAAGACAAGGGAAATTAATTTAAGGGGAGAGAAGAAACAATGTATCACATGCCCCTCTCATTAGGCTTCTTTTGTGTGACGCTGCTTTCTTGACGGGTGACATTAGGTAAGACATTTTCCACAAGATTTATTTATATTACACCAAAGAGATACTGTGTCTATGGCGAGAAACTCTCTCTCTCTCTGAGGAGGAGGAGGAGGAGGAGGAAGTAATCCAACACAACGCTGGCAGTGTAAGTTAAGGCTGCGTATGATTAATACCACCGTCTATATGTCGTGAATCGCTTTTATAAATAACTGTGGGAGATGCTTTGGAGACAAGGCAGCTGTATCACACCCTCCGAGAAGACCATATGTGAAACACACAGATATAGCGCACACCCACACCAGTGGCAGAGATGCATAATGGCTGTTGTGTTCAGCAGTGTGTGCGTGTGTGTGTGTCTGTGTGTGTGTGTGTGTGTGTTACCTTGCATCAGCCTCACTGTAGTACTCCCTGGCTACAATGTCTTCAAACAGCTCTCCTCCTGTCACCCTGGGGAGAGACAGAGAATGTGCGCGTCACACTGAACGTTTCTTTCTCTCTGTATCGATGACCGAAACTATACTTTCCTTGCATACATAGAGATCCTCACACACACACACCATAAAGTTATTACATGTGCGCATATCTTATCAAGGTTTATATGCGCACCGATTTGCCTCCAGGGCTTTCTACACACACACCCACAGGCTTATCCACCACACACACACACACACACACACACACACACACACACACACACACACACACACATACACACACACACACACACACACACACGCAGGAGGAGGGGATGTAGGTCAGGAGCCTATAACACGTGTTCTTAATAAGTACCATAACCTAGATATGAAGAGATTCATGCGTT
>JBAMJR010000227.1:1020000-1030000 GCA_038501785.1 Myoxocephalus aenaeus | reverse complement strand
TAGCTTTCTCCTGGCTCTAAACATGTATTTGCTCGCTTACAGCAGGCTGGGAATGGGCGATGTCATAATATACACTGAGAGTTTTGTAGCCATCACACGAAGGATCTTGATTGGTCGGGTATTTCATTCAGTGAGCCAAAGAAAAACAATGAAACCTGTAATAACTTGTTTTCTGTGTGGGCACAACAAGCTATGAACCACACTGACATATCACCTTTCTTGCTCTGTCTCCAACAGCTCCTGAGGGAAATATCTGGCTCTTTAGCTGCTAAATGTTCAGCACTTAGTTGCTAACTATGTGTCTCTACAGTTTGGTGCTGAGCCAGTTTAGCGTACAATGTTTTTTCCACCCTTTTCACCGCAAACAGCTGCCTGTTATAGCTGAAAACGACACTGTTAGAGTGGACAAAACTGGGGGAAAGTAGGCCTGACAACCAAAGCAATGAGCGGAAACCCGCTACAATGTAGCTTATGTCTTTTTCAACCCACACGCCACGAGGGAGTGGGAGTTGTGAGCCTAGATCAGCAGTGCACTTATTTTAATCTACACTGCACGCAAAACTTTTCTGAGCTGAA
This sequence comes from Myoxocephalus aenaeus, assembly GCA_038501785.1. Lineage (NCBI taxonomy): Eukaryota > Metazoa > Chordata > Actinopteri > Perciformes > Cottidae > Myoxocephalus > Myoxocephalus aenaeus. Next base: position 1,029,424 of record JBAMJR010000227.1, on the reverse strand, counting down.
CAACAGCCCCGTCCTCAAGGACAGCAGGTGTTAGGGTTAGTGCTCCTTTCTGTGTGACCTGCTCACATGGCAGCCCTAGGAGAGACTCTCTCTCTTTCTCTATCTCCTTGATGAAATCAGACTGATTCTATCTGACCTGGCGAGACAAGGAGCGACTCTCACATCTCCCCGTCTTGTCCAGCGACTCTGACTCGGAACAACCGAGAGCAGCAGTCGCTATAATGAGTGTTGCAGAGCGGCGCCGAGGCTGAGGCGACCCATTTCAGCGTTGCCTCGGGACACGAGAGAGTGTGAGAGAGTGAAGGAGAGAGAGAGAGAGAGAGAGAGAGAGCAGCGGGTTCAACTTTCTTTCATTTTTTTCCCCCCAAATAAAATAGGACGCCTATTTTTCACTCTCATCCGCGTCTCCTTCCTCTGCTCTTCTGGATGCTATGGAAACGGTGGACTGAAGACCGGCACAGAGCAGCAGGCAGCGTGTTCCCATTATAGAGACAGGTATCTCTTTTGTTTGTGTCGCCCGGGTGCATCCATAGGAAACAACTAACTGAGGGCAGCAGTATTTTTAAACTCAAACTCAAATTTGGTGTGCTCGTAGGTAAAGAAAAAAATGTAAAGATAAGAAATGCCAGCCCAGTACAGTGTGTTCACTGCGTCTGGAAGACTGTTCACCCACACCAGAGGGTGGAGTGTATCAGGCGCAGTGGAAGAGAGGACGCCAGGATAAAATCCCAACAGTGAAATGCAAAACACATGCGGGCTGAGCGGTGGCTGCACTCCAGTTAAAGCTAAAAATACAGGAGGAAGAAGTTGATTTAAAACCTGCCCTGGTACAGTTAGTTACAAGCACACACACAAAACACCTCCCTAAACCAGGGACGAGCCCAATATCACAAATTATCTTCAAGGGGCCTTTTGCATCGGGACAGCATTCGACACGATGCCGTAAGAGGTGACAACGGTGTAAATAAAACAGCAAATAAACTGGAGACGTGCACCCGCCCTCCCGTGGAGCACGATTAATCACACGGTAGTTTGAACCACCATCAGGGGCGGTGCAGAAGGCCGGCTGAAAGCGTCTGAAACAACAAAAAAGGACTGCACGCGCTGCAACTAACGGGCCCCGGCGCTGCTCTCTCCCGTGGCCGCGAGCCTCCCGCCATATTGCCTGTGAGAGGGCGCCAATTTTTTTCTGCTGGTGTCTGAAGCGAAGTGCCAGCGCTCCAGACGGCCGGCATATCGGAACAGGCAGACGGGGCATCCTGACAGGCAGAGCCGGAAGCGAGGGCAAACGCAGCCGTTCATCCACGGGTCGCAGGACGCTCTTGTTTTGTTTACAAGTTCATTTAACGTACGATAAACATGTATTTCAAAGCTGGAAATCTGATGCGTCATATAAGGGTATCGGCAAGGTCACCGATCTCTCCATCTCACTGTCACTGAAAGACACACAAATGTTTGCATGGATAATAATATACATAATACCCCCATAGATTAGTCCCAATAGTTTATATTTCTAGTTTCCTGTTTTATTTTGAAGTCCTTGTCTCTTGTGTCCCTGCACTTCCTGCCCCTGTGATTGTCTGCCCTGTCCCTGATTGTTTCCTCCTGTGTATAATCACCTGCACCTTCCCCGTGTATTTAAACCCTGTTTGTCTCCTGCCCCAGTGCCGGATCGTCCTGTGTGTTTGCCCGTTCAGATTCCTGTTTGGACCTCAGCTTTGGATCTTGTCTTTTGGAAACCTTGCCTTGTTTTTCAATTAATACATTTACTTTGCACCTTGCATCTGCATTTGGGTCCTCTCTCTGGAGCCTCCCCTGACACAGACAGTCAGATACCGTGTCCTCATTTACAACTTCCTCACTTCATAATTCATCATCACGGCCTTCTTCAGCGGACACATTTCTAGAAAGCATACAGTACTCTGCTGGAGTCGACCCGGTCCACATGTTCAGCCCCCAGCCGTTCTCCTCCGCACTGTAAAATAGATCTGGCATCCCACACACACACACATGCATCACTCACCACGCACCCAAAATAGTGTTTGTATTTCTTTTTTTACGTTGCGTTCTCTGGCCATGTATTTGAAAGTGTAAAATAAATGTATTGAAGTTCTCCAGAACTTGGAGATAGTGACATAAGCTATTTGCTTTAGAAAATCATGACCCCTTCACTGATCCAGATGTATTCTTTTTTTGTTATTTATTACTTACTTACTTAGATATTCACGTTAACAGTTATCCCGTTTGTACAGTCTATCATTATAATATCAGTCTTTTAAAAAATCCACTGGGTCGACCTCCATTGTGAATGCAACGTTTTGCAGCCGACCCTCAGGTTTTGAATGTCAGAGCTCCCAAATATATAGATATAAAGATATATATCTTTTTAGCATGACCTGGAAATAAAACCTTTGTTCATGTATAAGATATTATGATCCCTTAATACCGTCGATCAGACCCTGGCCAGTTTGAAAACAATGTTTCACAAAAAATTTAAACTTAAGGTGCCGCTGCCTCGATATGTTGCTTTTATCTGTCGCAGAATATCTGTGAGATATATACTAAAATGTTAGTGTTGTGATTTTAGGCCTCCAGGAGGAAGACTAATGGGATAATATGAATACTTCAAGACATAATCCTTCCCTTTAAGCAATAAAAACACAATGCAAACACTGCCTTAAAGGTGCATACAAAGGCGGTCACGATAGGTTGGATCTCATTTTCCCTGCGCTGCAGCTCACTGAACACAGTAAACGTCTGTCATGTAACAGCCTGCTCGCTCCATCATTTCCCACCACCACTTTCCTTTCACTCTCTCCCTCTCCTTCTCTCTCCACTCTCTCTCTCTCTCTCTCTCTCCCCCTCTCTCTCTCCCTCCTCCACAGGTAGTCCACCTCTCAGCCGGCTGGACATCTGTTGTCTAGCAACTCCTGCACCAATCAGAGCGTCGGGGCCTCTCCTCTCCTCTGCAGTGGAACCAGCCTTGCATGCAAATGGCCGACATCGAGAGTTCACACGCAACTACCAAAGAACTACAGACAGCGAGGCAGGAGTAACTTACTCTGACGGAGCGGACGCACCTTGTGGAATATGTGTCATTTGAACACATCTCCGCTGAAACATCAAAGCGTCTCGCGCACACCGCGGACACGCATGAGCAAAGAAAGAATGAATGAATTGCAACAGTTACACAATGCTAAAAGGAGCACATGGGGCACTGTAATGCAAATTGATGAAAGAACAAAAAAAAACACTAAATGTGTGTCCACGTTCAATGCTTTTGACGCCCGTGCATGACATTAAAATAGCAATTTTTCATTTCAGCCCTCTGCCACTGACAGCAAAGATGAAAGCTCTGCAAAACTTGGAGACGGTTTCATGCTGTAATCTTCATGAGTAAATAGACACCTTCGCTGTGACTCGTAACAACTTCTGTCGGAGACTTACTGTCAAACAGAAGACCGCAGGCACTAGCTGAAATGAATAAAATGGCACAATAGTGTGTGGACAACGTGTCAAAAACTTTGATCATGATGTAATTAGGGCTGCACAATGAATAAACAAATGTGATCAAAGAAAAATTATAATTCTAATTGCAGGGAAGTCGTGGCCTGCTTCACTAAAACATGTCTGTTCGGTTTAGATCCCCGCAAAAGGTCACAGCGTGATCACATTCAACACGTTTTTCAATGACAATGAGAATAATGATTGTAAAAATGATCATTCCCTCTGATATCACAAATCAAAATGATCACAATGAGATGTGTTTATCAAAAAGGTTCAGCCTTGTAGTTTTAGTGCATTTCTTACTATCAGCGCTACTGCTTCATAGTAAGCATGCTGCCTGGTTCTTTCTCTGTGGAGTTTGCAAACTTCTCCCTGATTCAAAGATATACAAGCCAACTGCATTGGAGCACAGAAATGTCCGCATGTGGGAGTAAGGGTTTGACGGTCCGCATGTTCGCCTGACGTTTTCATATTTGAATGGAGTGGAAAATCACATTTTACACCTTCACCTGAAGCGACTGGCGCTGCAGTCGACTCTTGAGATTCACCTCTCTCTCTCGGAGAAAAGAAAAGTCTCAGACTGACAACAATGAGTTCTGACTGGCTGACAAAGATGTTGCTTTAATGTACCTGTGTGCGTGTGTGTGTGTGCGTGTGCGTGCGTGTGTGTGTGTTTGTGTCTGAAAGCTTGAGCCCTGCTGCCACAGCCACTTTTGCTTACATAGTTATAACTGACAGCAGCATTTCTGCATAATGTGAAGCCGGTGTAATTGTGCAGACAAATGTGAAGCCACCCCAGTCAGCTGTTATCACTCAGGCATTCTGTCTGCATGGCGCTCTGTCTGCATGGCGCTCTGTCGAGCGGCGAATAACTACACATAGAGAAATGTATCGCAGCGACCCTCGGGAGGGAGAATTTACGAATAGCGAGCGGTTCCTTTTCTCCACCGCTTTTCTTTATTTTCCTTCAGTCTAAGTTGTTTTCTTTCATTTTTCTGATGAAGTTTTATATGCAAGTTTTTTTTATTGCATTGTTGTTGTTCGGCTGCAATATTTATCTGCGCCGTAAAACAATCCAACAGATCCGCTGTGAAATCTGACTTTAAGAAACACGGTGCAGTGCAGCAGCAGCCACAGGAGGCGGGAAGACGTGCTTGTATTGACGGTATCATTTGTTTACGGCAATCCCAAAATGTTCTCGAAAGAGTCTGCTGTAATTATATATTGCTACATTATGAATGCGGCGCATCCAAATGGACAAACTCCGCACGGACACACGGCTCTCATTTACAGACAGCCGGGTCGCTGTGTGGCAGTCGCCGGCTTCGCTGACTCTGACCCTCTTGCTTTGGTCTCACTATAAACCATCCTGTCGAAAAGAATATATTCCTCGGCATCAGCACTGCAGGTATGGAGCCTCCGCCTTGCCCAGAGTAGGATGTCACACTTCTAACCATATTTAGGACGACTCGGTTGTTGGTTCGTCGACAGCAGCAGCAGGGGAGCTTCCTTTCTGTCTCTTTTGTCTCAGCAACAGACATTTATTACTAGAGAAGTGTTTCCACAGGCTCTCTTTTGTGAGTGATGCGTAGTTGCTTTTGAAGCGGCAACCTTTCCTGTTGACTTGTCCTGTTTTCAATCAAATAAGATAGAAAGCTGCTGAATGAGTTATGGTGTAATATGCTGTCATTTTCTGCTGCCATAAACCACTAATCAGAAGAACGATGTCTGGTTTTACCAAGAGAGACAAACTGCGTACGCGAGTCAGAAAATTGATGATAAAAAGCAAACAGTTCAGTCCTTACTGTAGGCCAACAGGGAAGTGGTCCTTATTGCGAAATAACCACCGAACGCAATCAAAAGCTGTCAAATTGTCAGGCGTATATGGACCTGGGAATTCACATGAATATTTCCTATCACATTTATTACTATCATTATTTATTTTGGGGGTTATTTGCTTTGACTGGAATCAATCTGTTCCTCCTGCGGAAAAAACTGCTGTAGTAATGACATTACATTTACAAGTGCAAAGAGCTGCTGACGTCCAATGATTCTCTATAATGAACATTCTGCTTCATTCTGCAGTAATTTGCTTTAATTCCAATTTGTCATATAGACAAACAATTCAGTACACAATATATAATCATCAATCATATGTTATATTGATTTGTATAGTACTTTTGATACAAACATTAGTAGTGAGCTATATATGTATGTATATCTATATATCTATATATATACTATATATACAGTCAGGTCCATAAATATTTGGACATTGACACATTTTTCATTATTTTGGCTCTGTACACCACAACAATGGAGTTGAAAGATGTGCTTTAAGTGCAGACTTTCAGCTTTAATTTGAGGGTATTTACATCCAAATCAGGTGAACGGTGTAGGAACTACAACAAATTCAAATGTGGCCACCCTCTTTTTAAGGGGCAGAAGTGTTGCAGATCCGGGGGCGAGAGTCTCGTGTTGAACAGTTGCGTGCCATCAACAGGCTAAACTCTAAATCTTCCAAACTCTCACCTCTATTTCCCTCTCTGTCTCTCTCCACCGCTGCTTGTTTCCTCTTTCGGTGAGTTTCTGATGTGTCGCGTCCGCAACCGCACTGCAGCAGAGCGTACTGCTCTGTGTGTACTGTGTGCGCTTTTTTCTTCTTTTGCCTTTTGTAGTTTGAAGTCCTGCAAGTCTAAAAACTAACCAGATTCAGGGACGGACAGAGAAGACACCAATGAGACGTAGAGAAAGCGGGAGATGAGAAAGAAGCAAGGGACAGAAAGAGACAGGACGAACACCTGACAGAGAAAAGGAACAACATGTGGTGTGGTGTTCACTTGAAACATCTTCAATCTGGTTGACAAAGTTGTGGCGGTTACCTGATTTGTGTTTTTTTTGTTACCGACCAATTTCTATTTCTGATAACTTACACAAACAACGGTTCAAATTCCTTGTCAAATATATCATTGGCATTACGAAAGCTCCACTCTGTATCGCTGTTTCCCCGACACGACGCGTAGACCTCTCCGATAAATGTGTTACCATCGACTGGTTAATTAAGTGGCTGGTAATGGCAGTGCGACCTGGGCACTACAGAGCGACTTCACACAGAGTGGAACACTTAGCTACGCCTAATGGGAAGAGAGGGTGACATTTCTAACGTTAATGGAAAGGTTAGACTTCTATTTTATCAAAAGATGTAAAGCCACGTTACTGTAAAAAAAAAAAGAACAGATAGTGGGGGAATAAAACTTAAAGGAGCAATACACAACATTCAGAGCGTTAATATACCAGTAAAGGACTATTATCTATGTAAAGATATAGTGGAGGTATCGGTCTACCTGAACAGAGAGGGAAGTCGCTCTACCACTGTGCATTGTTGACATAGCCGGGACGGACGTACGCGCTTTTCGTAGGTTTGAGCGCACGTGAGCGTGAGACGTGAGCGTCTGCAAGTCGCTCTCATGTAGCGTCACGGAAGTGTAGCGCCCGCCCTCCGGTTCCCCCTCAGGTACTAACACCGTTAGCTCTGTGAGGACGTTTACCGCCGTTTGCACTGTTAGCGCTGTTAGCTATAAAGCGCCGGCTCCGTCGTCGCCATGTTGAGGTTGACCTGAATGCTCCCAATCTCGTAATATCCACCTTTTAAAGAGGAGCATTGACTTACTGTGCTGTAAAAATACAAAATAAAAATTGAATCTAGTTGCAGTATTATAATAATGCAGACAAATTTGCCAACAACAAACATGCGCCACAAAGCTAGCTTGTATGCTTGAATTGGTCGATTAAGACGAATACCGCCCCCTCACTTCGACCGCAACAAAGAATTTTAAAATTTTTGTTAATGTATCGTATACGAGATATGGTGAAAGGTAACAATGCTGGCCGGATTACATTTTCTATCAACAGGAGGAGATTATGAATTAGCTAACGTGTCTGAGAAGTTGCAAAAATGTTCACCGAATGGCTTCATACAGAAAAGGTCTGATGTTGAACTGAAACCGTTGAATGTTGAACTGAAACCGTGGTCTTACTTTAAATCCAACCACAGAGGGGATCAAAAATACCAACGTTTTGTTGGTGAGAGCAGTCTCAAATGTTTTACATCGTTGTCCATTGAATACCTTTGGATATTTTTGGACAAAATGAGCAGTTTGAAAACGTCCTCTGGGAAATTAGGATGATGGGCATAATTAAATGAATCTGTCCAAACGGTCAATAACTTAATCGATCATAAAAAATAAACCTTAGTTGAAGTCCGAACCCTCACGCACAAAAGCAAATCGACCTGCTGCACACGCCACAACAGGGTGCTAGAACAGTTTAATTAAGACTTTTAATTGAAAGATGTAGTGGGGTGAAAGTAACATCCTCTGCGGACAGCAGCTAAGTAGTCCTCACCCATGCGGTTCCACCTCCCCTCCCCCTCCCCTCCCCAGGACCCAGAGGGTCTAATGAAACCATCCAGGAGGCGGAGACACCGTCACCCTCCGCTGGTTCCCAAGAGGGGAAGAATTATGAGACTGATAACTTCCTTGCTTTCTCTTCTGAGGAGAAACAAAAGGTGGCTGGTGTCAGAGATAAAAAAAACTGGCCCCGGAGAATTGCCGGGAGCCTCGTGACGTACGGTAATGTCTGCCTTTATCTTCCCCGGCGTAATGCAGCCGCATGCACCGCATGCACTTGTGTCAAAGTGGTTTAATCTGAGCGTGGCGGTCTGGATGAATCCTTTACGAGGAGAGACACAACTCACATTTACAATCACGCGGAGAAAAAAGCTGCGGATTCAAACGCAGCGATGGAGTCCCGCAGCACAGAGGATGCCGTTACTACAATAATAGCTGCACAATGGTCGCGTAAGAAGTAGCGCTGCTGAAGCAAAATTATCTACTCAATCACATTACAAAGGAGCCTTCATGGGAATATAATTTCTGCTATTGAAACGGCAGTAATAAAAGCTTGTTTGTAAATGTTCCTTTGCTTAATAAAAAAGAAAAGAGGGTAGCTCCATGGTTACCACAAGAGCTGGCATGGCAACCAGCAAAGGATGCACGGCAAGGTTACCTATGCAATCTTTGCAATCTTTGAAACAATGCAAACCCACAAGCCCACACACCTTTCTTGCTTTTAATACTTCAAGGAACGTTCCACGTTTTCTACAATCTACCGGAGAGAACTTCTGGCTGCATTTATCCCCAATGCCTTCCAAAAAGGACATGCATGAACTTTTCCGACGAGAGCCAGATGTTTTGCAGCCACACTCCACGCCTACTGCTTGTCAGAAAAGAAAGGGAGAAAAAAAAACATTTGCTATCTCTGCCAGCATCAAAAGGCAAAGCGGGACATGTGGAGCGGTACTGACAACGAAATGTGATATTTACAGTTCTGGGAATGGGGAAATGTGTCTGCACCTTTGTGGCGGCAGCGCTATATCCATCTCCATCTGTTTTAATAAAACATTTTTTTTTAAAGGAAATAGGAAATGCCTGGCATGTTCGGTATTAAGTGTTTTTACCGTGGGTGTCACTTTAGTGCCTTCCTTAAGCACGCATACGCCAGTCTCGATTTGGTTCTGCGGGGAATAAATAATCATGATGTCATTAGGCAGGAGGAAGAGGAGGGAGGACAGAGAGGGATTGTTGGGGGGGGTAAATCAAACAGAGGTTGAAAAGGACAGAGGCAGAGAGAGAGAAAGAGAAAGGAATAAATAGACAGAAGGAGAGGCAGTACTCTGTAATTAAGAACGCCCTCGCTTCTCCACAGAGTCTATTGCTCTTGTTCGGCACCGTTCTGTAGCTCCTTTCCGGGCCGAGCGACGAGTCGTTTTAATATTCCAGATTCCGGACATTTAGGAAACGCAAGCGCTGCAATTTTGATTATGGCTTACATTATTAACGACGCTTTGGGGGGGGGG
>JBAMJR010000227.1:867500-1017500 GCA_038501785.1 Myoxocephalus aenaeus | reverse complement strand
TAACCCTTTGCAGTATTTTTGGAAACTCTGTCCCAGCATGCAAGCGGTGAGACACTGATCCGTCTGCCAAGGTGTGTATAACCGACCCCGCGCTCAGCGAGCGGGAGGGGTCAACACGGGCAGGAGGAGAGAGAAGGAAAGAAAGAAAGGAAAGAGAGGAGAGCGGCATGAAGGGAGCAAGGAAAAGAAGAGATAAGAATGAAAGCCACAGAGGAGGAGAGGTGGTGAGGTATAGGGGCGGTGCAGGAAGGAGGGGTGTAAGGCGGGTAAAGGAACCTGGTGAGCAGTATGACTGTCTTGTAAATCAAAAAGAGGCGAGAACGAGAGAGAAAACAGAAATAAAAAAAATGGGAGGAAAATGCTAAATAGGGAAGAAGAGTAAATGCCAAGGAGCCGAGAACATGCAGAGGGAGGAGGAAGCTGCTGGAAAGGAATAAAAGGTAAAATACTGCAAAGAGGGGGAGGGAGCGGCTTGGTGATAAAACCCACACACCACATCGCTGTAAGACACACATCACGCGTTGCCACGATGAAACTATAGGCGGCAGCACGGCGAGTGCACAGCAACAGTCAAGGTCACTTCCAGTAAACTATTACAAATGAAATTAGACGGCCGGGTCTCACGTCCGAGGAGGCCCGTGTGGCGACAGCAGCTCATTGGCCGTCGCGGGGGCAAGCAAGCTGGGACAAAGCTCACCATTGGCTGAGGGCGAGGGGGGGGGGCCCCACAGCACACACACACAAAAAAGCACAACCATTGGTTAGTAATCGCGAACACGCTGTTGGCGGTTCCTGGGTCGCGTGCGTGCGTGCGGGCGGGCGAATATAAGTGTGTGTGTGTTAGGGCTGTCAACGAGTAATCGAAATTCGAATATATATTCGAATAGTTGTTAAAAACAGAATTTCGAATGTGAAAATTAATATTCGAATGTGAAAAAAGAAATAAAAAAAAAAGTATTTCGGAGGATAATTATCGTGAATCTGGCAACCCCCGCCGCGGCCGCGATGAAGTGTCCTCTTTTTGTGTGTGTGTGTGTGTGACGAGCCGTTCGGGGCAGAGTCTCTGACCCGGAGCAGACGTGAAGCTGGTTGAGGCTTTCACGGGGTTTTGCTGTTGTTGTGGCGTAGGCTGCGGCCCACAGTAGCCTGTTCTGTGTTCCCTTAATAAACACCCTATAAGCCAGCTAACGTCTCGTAGCTGTCCTGACCCAGGGTCGCTACACTATGTAAGCTAGAGTTAGCTTACCATTCAACGACAAGCAACGTGAGGCCACATCTCCAGAATGTGCACCCAAGAGAATATGGCATAAAATGTGGAACTTCAGAGAAACAGCCCCGTCTGGATACGTATTTTACGCCGTCTGCCACAAGTTTGTTGTCTGCGGCACGACAGGAGGCCTGCACGCAACAATTGATTTTGTTCGTATGCAAGGACATGAGGCCGATCAGTGTGGTGGATGGGACAGGCTTCAGGGAGTTCTGTGAAGCACTGGAACCGAGGAACCTTATCCCTGATCAGCATGTGTTTATTGTTGCCGTTCATTCAAACCGCTATGCGCGACCGACGGTGGGGGGGGGGGGGAGTGAACACCTAAACTGAAGACACATATATTCGAATATGTTCGAATATATGTGTTTTTTTAAAGGGAATATTCAAACGTAATTTTTTTGCAATTTTGACAGCCCTAGTGTGTGTGTGTGTGTGTGTGTGTGTGTGTGTGTGTGTGTGTGTGTGTGTGTGTGTGTGTGTGTGTGTGCGTGCGTCCAAAGCCCGCAGCAACCAGGCCAACGGCTACAATTACAGTGACGGATGTGAAAGAACTGGGTCGGCTTCGCAGAGAGAGCTGCTGCCCCTGGGAAGACGAGACCAGCCATAGCCCCCTGAATCAATACGGAGCACATGCGCATGCACGCACTCAAGGTTGTATGTGACAAACATTTACTTAGAAAACCCAAAAGGATAGATATGAATAACTCAACAAACAAAAACAAAAATGGAGAACAAACAAAAGCAAACAAAAGCAAGCGGGCAAACGCCATTTACTTGAAACATTTGCTGTTGTGTTCTATCCAGATGTTTCTCTGGCCCTTGTGTGCCCGTCTGTCTTTAACTCACGGGCCCCAGAGCCTGTTGTTCGGGGGCCATGGAGCTATACGATCTCAGCTCACCGTCGCGGAACCCGGTGACACTTTGGGGCGTGTTGGTCTCTGCTCTGGCGGCTGTTGTTTGCGTATACGTGCACGTTGGGTGTTTCTGTACATGGTGCGTGTGTTCCTTTTACCTCTGGCGGAGAGCTTCTTGGTGTTGATGATTTTGGCAGCAAATTCCTGTCCATTTGAGATCTTCACACACCTCCGGACCACAGAGAATGCGCCCCTAGAAAGTAACACACACACACACGCAGATATATAGTTAATGAAAAAAGCTCCAAGTAACATGTGATGATAAAAAACTAAATGACCAAAGTGTACCGTTTTGCTTTAGGAAATCAAGCAATCAATAATATATATATATATATATATATATATATATATATATACATATAGCACCTTTCAAACTAATTGAATGCAGCAGAGCACTTTACAAATTATGACCAGACGAAAACAAGATGAAATGGAGAGAAGATGGGATGAGAACTTAATGTTCCAAATTAAGTTAAGAAATAGACTAATAGACTAATATATATATATATATTATCAGTAGAATATATATATATATATATATATATATATATATATATACTGTATATACTGTATATATGTACATATTAGAATAAAATAAGAAATAAAATATGTGTTAAAACCATATCATACAAATACATAAGACACTGTATAAAACTAAGCAATAATAATAATAAAAAGACATAAAATCACAAAACACCACACAAAGGACAGACTGAAAAGATGGGTTTTAAGTTCCTTTTAAAGAATATTAATATGTGCAGCTATTATCAGGAGCTGAATACCCTCTGGAAGGCCGCTCTGGCCACTCAGGTGTCACAGAGGTGAGTATCAGCCACTATGGCTGTGCTCAGATCGAAGTTGTACAGTCTCACTGTACCGTTGAACTACACTAAACGCGTGGGATGCGCTATCTCTGCAGCTCCTCGCCCCCGTAGCGTTACAGCACACACTGTCCTCATCGCTGCACGAGACCACGGGCACCGACAGAAAAAAACGTGCCCACCAGCCGCCTGCTGCTGCTGCTGCTGCTGCTGCTGCCTAAGCCATGCGTGGTTTCCGGTGTTCCAGGCACATGTATGAAGATAAAAAAAACTATAAAAAAACTAGGTCAGCTATATTTGAGGAAGGAGAAAAGCAGAGTGCTGCATCCCTCCATCTCCAAGCGCAGCCATCCACAGAGACGTCCGCCTCGCCTCGGCACGGAGGCCACGCATGCGGGCCTCTGTGCACCTCTGTCCGTGCACGCCTCCGTTCTCTTTAAAATGACGAAAACCCGCTCTCCCCCTGCCTGGCATCCCCGGACAGCATCCAAAACAGTTAGATGCACTTAAGACAGGGACACCGGAAAGACACGAGGATATTCATCACCTCAAATGACCCCTTCTTTCGCTTACTGTACTTCTAACTGCAGACTAAGTGTGTTATATTATATGGTTAAATGAGTGTTAACAACTGGGGCTTTGCGGCTATATGCAATCGCTGCTGAGTGTACACAACGCGCCATAAACACATTATCTAACGTCCTCTGGAGTGAGCAGCTTGCCACTAAAGCTTACCTCTAATTTATAGAGGATTTGGTAAAAAAGGAAATCATAGCATAACATGTTATGCAAGAATCTGACTTGACTATACGCTGCATAGTCGCGGTAACATGGCACTGAGAAGTGCATCTGCCAAGCTGAGTCGGCACAGTGCTCAGTGTGTGTGTGTGTGTGTGTGTGTGTGTGTGTGTGTGTGTGTGTGTGTGTGTGTGTGTGTGTGTGTGTGTGTGTGTGTGTGTGTGTGTGTGTGTGTACAGTGGATTTGCACACGTTCGCATTGGAAAGTAAAGACGAGGCCAGCCAGCTGGGAGCAGGTTCCAGGGCTAGCAGCCGGACCATGATCCTGTGGTTGTGTTTTTTGGGGGGTTTATTTTGGGAAAAACGCTGTGCATGACTTCATTGTCCAATTATGTAAGGATTTTTTAAAAAGACCACCCGGCTTTATCCTAAATAAGGTGCATCAAGGAAGTATCAAAAAGCTCAAACTGATAGAATAGATATATTAAGATCCATGCAGATACTTTATTCTAGCTTTCTGTCTGAAGGAGCTTCGTCGGACCTTCACGTATACGAAGCTCCTTCAGACCTAAAGCTAGAATAAAGTGTGTATCTGCATGGATCCAAGTGTGCGAATATCTATTCTGACCAGGAAGGTTTTTGTTGCATGCCTTAACATCATGTCATAGCACACCGTTATGCATACCGTGTTGCATGTGTTCTGGAAATGTCCAGGATGTTCTTTCATTTCACAGAAAAAAATCCAACCATCTCCCATATAATATTAAAAACTATATACGAAGGCCGCTGAAATCAGAATCTGGGGGAGGGGGGATCAGGTGAGTTAAAAGGTATATGCTACTATAAAACTCATACACGCCTGCATTATTAACCACAGATGGTGCACGAGATGAGGGAGAGAAACTGGGAGTACATTTGTGGTTCTCTCTGTGCTTTTGGCTACAGATATATCTGACTTGTGTGGGCAGACTGCGGGTCATGATCACACAACGCGCGCGCACACACACACACACACACACGCCTGTATGCGCTGCTCTGTCCGTCTCTCTCTCTCTCTCTCTCTCTCTCTCCCTCTCTCGCTCTCAGGGGTGAGGAATCCCCTCGGTCTGTGTCTGATAATTGACCGCAGCTCGGCGCTCGGCTATGGGGGGAATGTGTCATCGCCAGCGACATGGTCTGCTGTCGCATTACCGAGTGTGTATTTCTGTCACGCGGGGAGGAGGAAGAGGAGGAGGATATGGAGGAGGAGGAGGAGGAGGAGGAGGAGGAGGAGGAGGAGGATTTGGGGAGATGGAGGTAGCGAGAAAGGGAGAGGGATGTTTGTTACCCAATTTCACCAGTTTTACATCCCCCGATACATGTCACCCCGGTTCAGTGTACAACATGGAGGGCTCCTGGCAACCCCAGGTCCAAATGCAACATCCGTGGCCACACAGGATCGGGATGGAGATGGAGATGGAGATGGAGGCAGATGACGACAGGGCTTTTCGTAAACAGGGCTTCTTCACATGAGGGATTATGATGCCATTGCACATGCATGCATGATAAGATAGCGTATTTATCCCCCCTCCCTTCCCCTGCTGCATCACTGCATGTGTACACCATCATCCGGGCGCGCGCGCACGCACACTCACACACACACACACACACACACACACACACACACACACACACACACACACACACACACACACACACAGGCTCCAAAAACGGCACAGGCACACAGAGAGCCCGGAATCCGCGTCCCCTGTAAGCCAAGCGGCCTATTACATAACAGGCTGACATTTCCTCCAGAGATGATGCCAGATGATACAAGATATACATATATTTGTAAATATATACGCTTCCTTACTTCCCCAGCTCCTCGAACAGCTGATATTCGTCGGTGAATCTCGTGCAGATCGTTAACGCCATCCTGAAGGAGGTGCCGGAGACGCGGGATGGGGTGCACTCACAAACGGAAGGGCTGTCCGCCGCACTCGGTCGTCAACGCCGCCCGGTGTGTGTGTGTTTTGTGTGTGTGTGTGTGTGTGTGTGTCTCCTGGACCCTGCAAGCCGAACGGAGGGACTCATGCACGGCTGGAGCGCATCGGCGGGAGGGAGCTGGGCTCTGGTGGGGAGGATGTCTGCGGTAAAGGATGCTGGCTGCCCTGCGCGCGCGTGTGTGCCTCAAACCTGGACGAGCGAGCTTCCGGTTGTCTTCAGCTTCCTCACATGCGGCGGCTTGTCACAGCTCGTAGACGCAGCATTTTTGTGTGCATTCCGGGAGCTGTGGTGCGCGTCGAAGCGTGTGCGAGTGTGTGTCCGTCAGACGCCGCACTATACCCCACGTACCACCGGCTGTGCGCTCAGTCCCGCCCCTTTGCCTGCATCCTCACGCGAGCCAATAGCACGCAGGGGATGATGATGATGATGATGATGATGATGGTGGTGGTGGTGGTGAAAATATTATTATATTGTGTTATATCGTGTTAATATGTACCTTTATAGCTATAGCATGCTGGAGAGAAAACGTAAACGTGTATTTAAATTACATTGATCAGGAAAGCTCTAAACTCTGGGGCTGGGGGCTAAAAGAAAAGTAGATTATTGAAGCATTTACTCAATAGTTAATTCAAGGCTGAAAGAGAGGTAACCGGCTGAATGCAATCAATAATCAGTGTACATGTTTTCTTAGAATTGTGGTTGTTGATTTGTTGCGTGAGAATATGTTCTCGTCATGTTATTGTAAAGTTGGTTCTTATAGTAATCTAAGCATATAGGCACGCTGATGGAGAGAATATGCAGAGCTTTATCAACTTTAATCTTGTTCTGCTGCCAGATGTAATCCGGGCATGGCCCTGGAGAGACCTTTGCCATCTGAGGACGAACAACCCTGATGATGTCATCCGGGTTGTTCCGGCTTGGGCTTGGCCTATGGACTATGGATTCGTTTTTGTTTAATTACTTTCTTTATTTTCTTTATCAATTAGTCTGCAGATTATTTGGATCAAGCTATACATCTATAGAATATATATATATATATATATATATATATATATATATATATATATATATATATATATATATATAGTAGGTGCTGTTCACCTTCTTCTTACAGTATATACTGGGGAAGCTGGAACCAGTAAAACTTTGTCTTTTGTTGTCTCTAATGAGGCACACAAGGATCCAGTGTCTACAGCCAGACTTACCCATGATGCAAAAAGACATAAATCTGCCGTTTTGATTTAGGCCACTCTTGTTCAAATCTGTCGGAGGTGCTTTTTAGTTGTTGTTTTTTAGGGATGATCCAACTGTCATTTCAAAGTATAAAGGACCCATTCTCCTTGCATCATCCCATTGACAAACAAACCTGCAGGGATTGGCCTGTTCAGCCAAGTGACTTCTGGTAGATTCCCAGTTTACTGGCTTAGTGGATTTATTGGTGCACTTAAGAAGTACAAGTATGGTCCGATTAAAGTCCTCTGACAGACTCATACAATTAGCTGTATTAATACGGAAGACTAATCGTAGGGTTGGGCGCTGCAGGGCAGTGGTGCTCTGCGGTGAACCTGCTGTTGACTGCAGTCCCGTAAGGAAGTGTTTGGAGTTGTTCCAGGACAAACTCTAAACCCTTCCTCGTGTGGAAGAAAAGGGTGTGCAAACGTTACATTATTATCAGCTGTGTGTGTGTGTGTGTGTGTGTGTGTGTGTGTGTGTGTGTGTGTGTGTGTGTGTGTGTGTGTGTGTGTGTGTGTGTGTGTGTGTGTGTGTGTCTCGTGGTTTTGAGTACTTTAATGGTTAAACATAGTATATTTAAATAATTCTTACAGTCTAACTTCATTTGCAATTTTAAAGTAGACTGTACATGTTATTGGTTAATTGTTAATCTTCTTATAGCGCTGCATAATAATAGTTCGAAGCACTCATGAATAATGCTTTACATCGATAATCATAAAACATTATCAAGCATTTTATAATGACAAGGACAAGTATCACAATATTTCATTGTTGCTGGTCACTCAATGTCATTTTTCTTTTTTTTTGCAACGATCATCAGTGAATTACATTATAATCCCCATAGCAGTAAAACATTATAATATTTAAACAATGGATTATCACAACCGCTATGATACATTATTATGTTATATAAATTACTCTAAATGGCCATTGTTTGCTTTAAGTAAAGTACAAAAATATGATTTTTTTTTTCCTGATCCGATGTGAGGTCCCGGGACAGAGGATGTTGTATGTGTGCAGATTGTAAAGCCTTCTGAGGCAAATTTGTAATTTTGGTCTGTACAAAATTAATTTAATTTAATAGAAAGAAAGAAAACATGACCATTTGAATGACAATCAATAATGAATACTGCATTACAGTAACAAGCGTCACAGAAAGTGTGACCAGTTGCTGAAGTTAAAACTCATCTCGTGACTAAAACCTCTGAAGGGGCGAACAGCAGGAAAGACTAATAATGTGTTTTAAAAGAAAGAACAAGCAAAGAAATTTGATATAAACTCTTTTATTTCAACAGGTTTGACATTGAGTCTAAAATACATTAACATTTCATAAATACAACAATAAATATGTTGGACTCTTAAGTTAAAGACAAGACAGTTGTGCAGCTTCAACACACAAGAGACACACAAACAAGCAGAGGCTACTTAATAAATAACGTGTTTGATACAAACATAACCTCAGTGGTTGAATTCCATCGCCTTTAAAAAAAAAATGAGGCCAGTGGGAAGACAACAAATACTTTTCGGTACTTTTCATCAGTGCTTTGCGCCGGCTCAGACTCATGAAGCACATCTCTGCCGGTCCGTTCAGCGACTTTTGCTGCAGAAAAAGGAAGAGAGGAGGAGGATTATTATTTTGTGCATCAAAAGTGATCGGTGACATCCTTAAATCACCACTGCGTGGTCCGTTTTCACTGTGTGTGTGTTTGAGCGGCACTCACTTGGACATGATCCTCTTAATCGCTCTCTTCACCCAGTGAGCGTTGGGGTTCAGGCAGACCTTTTCGCCGGTGTTTCTCAGAGTGGCACTGCAAACACCAAGAGAGAAAACATGAGGACAAGTGCAAAGCCAACAGGTGTTCGGCATCAAAACAGCTCAGCATGGTCGCCATCTAGATGGCTGGCGGAGGCCCTCGAGATGAGCTCTTACATGATCTCGGGCTTTCCGCAGTGGGAGTTGGCGGAAATCAGCTCCAGCGTCTCGATGTAGTAGCGGATGTCTTTGCTCTCCGTCTTGATGCATTTGCAGTGCAGCTCCACTCCCAGGCTTCTCAGACTCATCCCTGCGAGCAGACAAAGGAGTCACACGTGGTCACAAAGTGCAATGGGCAAGTGCGGGGAGCGTGCGAGGCAACGGCGTCACTTTCAGGGAATGAATGAGGGAAGAAGCTTACCTTCACTGGTGGCCAGGAAGGCCAGGAGCACCACAATGGAGGCGGCGAGGACTCTGCTGCTCATCATTTTTTTTTTTTTTCTCTCAAAAACTGCAACGATTAACTCTGAAGATGATGAAGAGCTGTCGGAAGGCCGTCCGATGAAGCTTGAATGTTAATAAGGTAGAGAAGGAGGTTTGTTGAAATCTGCTGAACTCTTCTTCTGCTCAGTTCCTTCACTCCTCGGCTGTTTGAATCTAGTGCTGGAGAGGAGAGTCTCCCTCCTTTATAGCCGGCTCTCGGAAGTGACTCACTTTGAATCGCTCAGGCAGGTTGCGCAAGATGGGGCTGCCTGCAGCTGAGTGGGAATTTTTGACAGCTGATTTATCAAGAGGGTCCACATGTGTCAATAATATGGAGTGCTCATTTGGAAAAACACAGTGACTAAAAGTTTGTAACTAATTTGCCGGTGTGACAAAAGACGGTGTGCTTGAGAAAAATACCTTGTGCGTTAGACTTGACTGTAAACAGTGTGATGCACCGCTGCTCATTCCCAAGATCCGACTACTGATTAACACATAAAAGCGGCTGACGAATGTAACCCTGGGGGGGGGGGGGGGACTTGTCATCTCCAACTTTACCTCCAGAAAGGGGGCTTTGGTGTGGCATGAGTCCATCCATGACTTGGTGTGATTGCGTAGGACTTGTGATTGAGCTGCAGCTGTTCCCAGAACTTGTGAGAGTTTTATTCTCAACTCTTTTTCCCCCAAATCTTTTTTACAAATCCACAAGGTGGAAAAAAATACAGCAAAAAAAAAAAATATGTATTGTTCAATGCAATCAATCAAGAGAAACGTCATATGTATGTAAACTGCGTTTACGTGACATAGTTTACAGGAATCAGAGCATGGCATTCCTGAAGCGATGTCTGGCAGTGAGCCAAATAAACCTTCTGAAAAAGGAGTCTGGTGCAACTTCAACATGCTCAGGCACATCTGCCCGCCGTCACTGCAGTTTCAAAGCAGAAGGAAGTATGACTGCTTCTGAACAAAGAGGGGACAATCGTGTGGTTTGACACACTATCTCATTAATTGTTTCCTCACAATATCCGCTGATAAAGTCTGTTAAGAGTGTAGCAACTTTCATTTGACCCATTTCTTTATTGGAGTTAAATAAACCTCAGAAATGCCTTAAAGTATAGGGACGGAAGACGTATTCAGATAAAATGTACTTTTTATAAACAATAACCACACTGAAAATACTACGAAAACACTTCCTGCTTTCAAAACCTCACTGAAGTAAAAGTATAGATAGATGGATGGATAGATAGATAGATAGATAGATAGATAGATAGATAGATAGATAGATAGATAGATAGATAGATAGATAGATAGATAGATAGATAGATAGATAGATAGATAGATAGTGTCCTATCAGCAAATTGTACCAAAAGTATTCATTGTGCAGCAAAACATTTCCCCTCATGGTTTTACTATCAGATATGATGCTTTTGGATTAATATTACTGCTGCAGTAATGTGCATGTTGCATTTTAATGCAGCACCTTCTATGAGATTATCATATGTTTGTCCTGTGAGAACCACGTACAAAAAAGTCAACTCAGAAATAAAACGGTCCTATTTTCAGCTTTGGGACGAAACATTTTCCAGCTGATCCAAGAGGGTTTAATTTAAAAATCCTTCAGGTTATTATAAACATTCCAATTAACTAAATTTGGATATGGTGGAAAGGAAGGGTTTTGAAAAATGGTAATCTGTGAAGTAACTGAAGCTGTCGGACAAATGTGAGGTGAGGAGTAAAAAGGACAGTATTTGCCTCTGAGATGTGGGGGAGTAGAAGTATAAAGTTGCATAAAATGGTTTACTTAAGTTAATAACTTTCCACCACTGATGGAAAGTTCAGATCTCATGTTATACATGTCCTCTAGTTGTCGTCCCTCCTCCGCACAGGAATAGAAAGCAGATGTGATGAGCATGCGCGGAAGTTTCTGATTTAATGTCGTTGGTGTCATTGGTGTTATGGTTAAAGTGACGGGCAGCACCTGACCAACATAAGACACGTATGGCCATTTTCCATCCATCAAATTTACCCTGTGGGCAGTGTGGGCAGTGTGGGCAGAGTGCTACATGTTTACTTAAAAAAAAAGAGAAGTGTTCAGGGTGAGTGTATTTATGCCGTTGTTTTCATGAACGCTGCAGAAAAGACAAATAACAAAACACATGTTTATTATGCATTCCATCATTTTGTAGTGAGGGATCGATATCACAGACACACACACACACACACACACACACACACACACACACACACACACACACACACACACACTACACACACACACTGTACAGGGTCGGTGGCTTCATGTGATCGCAGAGGACGTATGATGACATTTCATACTGTATGATGACATTTCCTTTCAAAGCATGTGATGTTTGGATATTCCAAAACTTCCCCTGTGGCCTCGGCTAAACCGTTCACTCGTGAATGAAAAACCCACTTCAGTGTGGTGGTGTTTATGTCAACTTTGGCCAATATGAGATAAATATAATTTACTGGAATACCGAAGGAGTGATCTGTGAACAGAAATAAATTCCTGGTAATATATACAAATCTGCTTCCGTGGTAGTTTAGAATTTAGAATTTAGAATGGCATTCTGCTTGATAACATTCACCATCGCCGCCTCATCACAATATGGGTTAACAAACTAAACAACACACACCGAGATACTGATTACAAAAGACTGAGAGAACGAGGAGGAAAACAAGAGCTGGGAAACTCTGGAATGAATCATGAACTCGTCGGCAGCAGGTTTTTTTTTTTCCTTTGGTGTCTGAGAGGTGAGCTCATAGGTGTGATTACTTCAGTGAAAGCTTGCTCCATCGTAACATGTGCACTGTAGCAAACAATAAGTTTCTACTCAACAGGGGTTGGACTGAGGTTAATATTGAACATGACAAGAGGAAGTGATACTCTGAAGGACGACTCGGAGGCCACCAGCTTCTGGACATTCCAGGAAATGTCAGGAACTTTTTGGGGATTTACAAACAGCTCGAGGGGTTGAACATATTTTGTATCCCCTTCACACAAAACGTTGAGTAGGGGTATTTATCTGTGGGTGGGTGACCCTGCAGTAGTTTACGTTCTACGTGTGCAACAGCGTCTCGCTGACATTAAACATCATGCCAGGACAAGCATGCTGGCATGGAAGCTGATTTCCACCTCGTTCACACGGAAAGTAATCATTCACAAACTGTTCGAGCAAGAGTATGCCCATTATCTACATGTGGTTATAGCCGGGAAATGATTTTGTCGTTGGTAATGACAACAGAGATTGGACCCAAATGCAGACAGAGTTGGAGGTGGCAGGATGAATTTGGTTATTTATTATCTCCGCCAGGAGATTATGTATTCAGTCGAGGTGCCTGCGTGCACGTCTCTATGACCGCCTTTCCGCGGCTTATCTCGCAGATTGATATCTTTAGTGGTCATTTATGACTGTCGTAAAGGCCTGAGGGGAAGTGGAGTGGATGGCATCTACATTCCAGCCAGAAGGCTCCACCCACTCGTCAGGAGAGCATTGAGATCAGGTGTTGGACGAGACACACCTGATCCTGATCCCCTCCTCAGGGAGGTTAACAAAAGCCAAGGAGGGGGAATGGTGCAGGGAGACATGTGACGAGAGGAGAAGAGAGGCTTCGCCCCTTCATGAAGAGGATTGAGCCGGTAAGTCGGCTAGCGGCCCGGCTGAGATACCTTAGTTTGAGTAGTTAATTGATAGGACTGAGCTACGTTTTCAGTTCTTTTGTTTGTTTAATTAAAACCTGCAGAACAATTACTGCCTGTAATTGCTGCGCTGCCCCAACTGCTGTGTCATCCGCCTGTTACAACTGTATACACAAGGAGCTCTCAGGGGTGAACTGATTCACACATATTTTAATAAATTTGTATTGACCGGTGTGTGTGTGTGTGTGGTCATGGAGTGCTGAGTCCTCACTACTCTTAACCAGCCGGTCGGGGCTGCAAGTGATAAACAACTGCTTCAGTTTGAACTCTTGTTTCCGCTAGAGTTTAGGAATTGTTCCTCTCTTGAGTTGCACGCCTCGGTAGGACCATTTTATGTAAGTATTGCTTAGCAAATGACAAACTGAACCGAGCACAGACAACAACTTCTCCTGTTAGGAGGGGCGCTTGTTATCTGTTAGCAGCTGGTGGGCAGCAGAGTCCTGCGGTTAGTTTGGCTAACACGGCTAATGCAGCTAACAGAGCTAAACACACAAGGAAGTTGTCTGGCAGGTGGCAGGCAAACAAGAACAAGAAAACGGAAACAAGAAAACCACATTGAAACTAAGATGAACAGACAGGGGAACAAAGGATCTGAGTAGGTAGAAGGTTTGCTCTATTTCTGTAAATTATTTATGTAGGCCTAATCTTTTTTTATTTTCACTGATGCTTCTTGTTATTGCACTTTCCACTTTGCTGCCGTGACACTGCAAATGCCCTACGATTGTCTTAAACGAGGGCAACAAATTGTTGGACGGCATTATCTCCTTTCCTTCGGTAAAGGATGGTCCATGTAGCCAAAGGAGAGAAGAAAGGAAGCACTGATAATATAAATCGTTATATTCTGTAGATATTCTTCATTTCATTATTCTTCTGTCTATTAGAGTTCAGGTTGTGCGAGGTCAGTTTAACAAATACTTTCTGTGAGAACAGTCCGGTTGTCTGTTCCTCAAGGTTCCACGCTCTGCACCACAACACTCACACCTGTTTATCAGTATATTGACATTAGGGAAGCAGACTGGTCGTTGCACGTTCCAGCCCTGTGAGAATAGATGAGGACGCGATTCTCCTCCTCTTAGAAAGGTTAGAGCCAATAGAAATGTTAGATGTTCATGACGGAAAACCATGTATTAAAGAGCCGAACTTCCGGCTGTTTGGGGTGTTTTTTGGACGGTCAACCTGCGTGTTGACTGGACGACTCCCTGCTATCGCGATTGCAGCGCTTGTTACTCTACTTGTGATCAAGGAAAATAAATTCAGAGAACGAGAGAAGTTGTTTGACTAAGTTCTTCCGGACGCTACACCAGGCATCCAATAATGAATTAATGCACATTAACAGCACCTCATCATTGAGAGAATTCCACGCTTGTCTAATAGGGAAAAAAGGGGAACAGATAGTGTTGATCACTGCATATACTCTTATGATTTGTTTGCAGTTTCATAATGTCTCATTTAATACCGGCCTGCTAACTGGACCAGTAGATGAATAGAAGTAGGGAGGAGTAGATGAATACACTTGTTTGACCTCTGTTGCAACAGTTATCATACATCCTTTTTCTTTTCTTTTTTTAAAGACATCTCAAAATGTAATGCAGGTTTGCTAACTGAATTTTTTTTTTATTCTCGAAGAAAAAAAAAGTAAGAAAAAGAGCATGATTATAATAGCTCCCATGAATCTGTATAAATGATACTTGTGTCCTGTGGAGAACATCACTTAATCCACTCCAGAACCCTCCTCTTGTCTACAGTTCCTCGGAATACGTGAAGGAGGAAGTACTTGCATCACAACTGCAAAAGCTCACAGCCTACACTGCACTATTTCTTTTAATTCGGTTGGATCTCAAAACCTCAGCTCCAGAGCAGACATGTCCATCATCCCTAATGCGTCACCCCTGAGAGCGAGTCATATAACTGTCATTCTGCGGTTTACATATAAAGAACATGTCTTGTCATGGAAATAATGCCTTTTTTTTCTCACCGTTGCTCGCATCAATGCCCTCTGTGATTGGTGTCAAGTGCCTGTTTGTGATGTGCATTTAGCAATCAGCAGTACGCTTTATCTGGTTTTTGTCCAGATATTCCCGTACCTCTCTGACCTCTCGGCACCTCAGGTATGAGTCCGAGGGATCGTGGCCTGAGCCAGGCCACGATCCCTGAGCCAGGAACAAAAGCCCACTGGGTGTTACAAGGTGAAGGGGAACCCTGCCAGCTCCCACTGCAGATATATTGAGATTATGTACGCCGTGGGGCCAAAGTTCAACTGTTTATTCATTCCAGCAAAACACTAGACACCCGCCTGAGGTGGAAACTTGTGTCTTAATGGCCCGGTGTAATATTATGAGGTCTTAGGAGGAATATCGCTGTGTCTGATGTCTCTGACCCGTCTTTGATCCTGCAGTGCCGCTCCTAGAAATGATGGGCGAGAGATTTGCCTGGCCCTTAATGCTCTGAGTGCTTGAGAGGAAAGCGGCCTAGTTAAGTCAATCTTCACTGCATTTTTGTGAATAGATTTGCACAAGAAAAGGCCACGTACGAACAAGAAGAATTTGAAATCTTCACGTTCGCGGTAAGAGATGAAAGCAACCGATTTGCAGTCTGAGGCACATCTTTCTACACAAGGGGATTTAATTACCTTTGTGTCGCATGTTAAAAGGAATCTGGCTTTTTTTCTTCTTTTTTTTTAATGGCAGTTATTCATTGTGTCAACATGCTTGGTCACAGTTCGGGGGAAAGATAAGTATATGTGGAGAACTCTCCAGGAATCTGGTTAACCTTTAGTCTTTAACTGGCTAAAAAGTGTTGTTGTAAAAGACATTAATGGGAGAGACATTAATGAAGCAAAAGCCCCCGTCTAAATCATAAAACTCAAATTAGGAAATAAAAGCATGGTAGCTAAGATGCATCACAAGGCGTGGTGTTGAATGTTTAAATGTGTCAAGCATGTTTTTGTTCAGTGTCAACATCATTCATTATGAAGTTCAAATGATACTCAGTAAATTTCCCACTTAACGTCTTCAAGTACTATGTTCCTGGCAAGAAACTTTAGAACTACTGCGTTGAAAATTGCTGTCAAACATACAAATCACAAAGAGACATGGAGGGACCTGATCAATAAACAATTAGAACCCAAAGACAGGTAGATGATGATAGAATGAGAAAAAGCACTCTGTAGCTATGAACTACAATCACATTTGAATAGCACATATACAGTATTGACCTTGTTTTTCTTTGCTTTGCTCCTGTATTGTTTGCATCTCTCTTCTTGGGGAAGTGCATTTTATTATTAAGCGGAGAAAGTGGAACTGTTATAGTGACATACTCTTAAGTTCTTTATTTCTAATGCTGTTTTGAAATCATCGTTCACCAACCTTTTTCATTTTTAAAATGTTTATTTTCCTATACTATTTATTATTCAAAAACATTTTTTGTTTTACTTACTCATTGACTCACTGTTATTAGTATTTTTTTATTTTATTTTTATTTCCTGTCACTTAAAAATACTGCTATTGGATAATGCTTCATAATGATAATGCATCATGCCATGTTCTTCGTTTAGTTCTGTTTACACTAATTGAAGAAATGAGTATGTGTCATGGAGAACAAAGTACATGTATATATTTATACTTGCAAAATAAGTTTCTCATTGTACGGAGTAACTGTCTGTTATCTGTGCATATGACAATACAAATATCTTGAGTCTTAAAAGCAGAATATTGATAAGAGCAGTTCCTATTTGTACTAAAATCCTAAAGATACCTCTCATACCTGAAGGCCACCGTAGTTCTCCAACGCGCTTGTAACTGAGGGGTATTTAGTTGGTTGCAATCTGCAACTCACAACTAGATGCCCCTAAATCCTAAAGCCTTTAAGTATAGAGGACAGTCATGTCTGGGAAATGATGCCGTCCTCGCTCTGTTGCTCGCATGTGATTTGTGTCAAGTGCCTGTTTGTGATGTGCGTTTAGCCGTCAGCAGTACGCTTTATCTGGTTCCTGTCCAGATATTAAAGTCCCTCAAAGGCCCCAGTCTGAATCATAAAATGTAATGTCTTTGAAATGATCATTTAAATGCGTAATGAATATTTGTTTGTATCAATTCAGCTATTTCTAATTTTGCGCAAAATATAATGACGTTAAGATGATATTGAAATTTAAAATGTTCCTGCATTTCTTGGCTCTCTTTTTTCGCCTTTGGGGAAGTGGGTTTTTCTTTTTTACCAGCGTAAGAGGAACTATTATTGCGACATACTGTAAAGTCCCTTTTTCTTCGACGACCGCTTTGTAATCGTTATTCATTTACTTTGTGAGTTCCTTACTTACTATAATGTTATTTATTTAACTTTACTGTTATTATTGAGTTCATTTTTTTCTATTATTGTTTTTAGTTTAGTTTTTTTCCTTTTTTTTTTTTACCTCACTTAATAAAAGATGAACTGCTATTGGATTTATATATGATGCTCTTAGGGTGCATCTCAAGTCTCTAAATTGCATCCCCGTTTCCCTCACTTGCGTCTTTTCCTTGCGTCTTAGTCCCTCCCACCAGGGATGCATAGAGAGACGCAAGGAAACCAAGCGAGGAGAGAAGACGCGAGGAGACATGTTTTAAAAGACATGAGACGTCCTTTCCTCTGATGCGTCACGTGAAGCGACGTCGGTTTATGATGACTGCGGCCGCCTGACAGCTGATCACATCTGATCACATCTGATCAGCTGTCAGTCGCTTTAACAGCTGACGGAGTTTTGTCTGGAGAGTTTTTAGCGAACATTCCAATAAAAATGCACTTACAATATTGAATTCAGTTGATTTAATGGTGTTAAACTACTACTTATATTAATAAAGACAAAGTTATCATGAGTGTCAGAGTGGAGATGTTTTCTCTGTCGTCTGTTACCGTTTAATAAACTGCATTGAGTATTTATATACTGTGATGTGTCCTGCTTATACGCGCAGGATCCATTTCTACCAGCGGAATGCGTCTTATTTATTTATTATTTACGTCGGTATGTTTTGACATTCTGATTGTGACATCATTATAAAATAACCCACAATATAAATATAGTTTCTCTTCATTACGTGTTGTAAACAAGTGTTTCCTCTCTCCAGCTCTCTGATTTTAATTACATACATAATAAAGGTTATTGAGGGAAACAACAGATCAAATCTTTGAAGACAGTTGTTTGTGGTCCTTTTGTTGTTCAGACCTACTATGAACATATTTTAACCAGATTGTGAATAAGAAAACAGATTTAATAGATAGCTTGAGTTTAATCTGTGATCGTCTCTGGTATGAAACTCCAGCATCAGTCCGCTCAGCTGCAGCGTCCAATCACATAACAGATGAGCAGTGAGGGGGCGTGTCCAGCGTTAAAACACTTCCTGGAAGCCTGCTCTCGGGGCTCCTCGATCATGGCTCCTCCGATTTCCCTCCTCACTCCTCGATCCTCGCTCCTCCGAGCCGAATAAGAGCTTTGGGACGGCCGTCAAGATGGCGGCGCAGAACCACTTCCGGTTCAATCGAGGCGCGAGGAGCGAGGAAACGAACATTTAGAGACTTGGGATGCACCCATAGTCTTGTTGTATTTTTACTACATTACTAAATGTATCATGGAGACAAAGTCAATAAAGGGTAATTTAAAAAAATAAAAATATTTAATTGTACTGCACACCACATATTCACTACGTGTGTACATACATGTGTATTTTCTTTACTGTTGGCCAACCACTTGAAGAACACGCCTTTACAGATTTGGCTCGAACGGAGAGAGTTTTCATCACCACTGAAGTTCAAAGTGGAAGCACAGAGAAGCGTCTGCCTCTGAGGTAAAGAGTCACGTGACAGCTGTGAGGCTTTTATATTTCCACGTTAGCCAGCGAGAAGTAACAGCATGGTGGCACAAATCTATATTCTGAGCAATATGATCAACATTGTATGTCTTGTATTTCAAAAGTATCGTATTCAAACTTTTTTTTTATGTACAAAAGTTAAAGGCCAATATAAATAGTTTATTGGTATATTTGCAGACTGCAGGACAGCCTTGCTGTGGTTCTACTTCTCAGCCTTATAACCTTAACCCTAGCCAGTTTGTCTGTTTTCTACAGTAGAGATTATATACAGGAGATATATTGAATAATAAAAGTTGTGTACGCCGATGGCTTCAAAAATAAATATACAAAATGTTAAGACAAAGATTGTGATGTCTAGGTTCTATGCTTTGCTCTCAGGGTTATATGCTCTGAGCTCAGGGTTCTATATTCTGATCTCAGGCTTCTATATTTTGACCTCAGGGTTCTATGCTTTAAGATGTCCTTATTATGTCAAAGTGTTGGAATAAATGTTAAATATTTAACTGTAAAGTAGTAATGCATGATACCTTTTTTTCCCCCTTGAATCATACAGGGATGTTTGCTGAAATTGATTAGATGGCCTTACCAAAAAAAAAATGCCACCAGCCACCACTGGTCTGACCTCAGGGTTCTCTGACTCTGACCTCAGGGTTCTAAGCTCTGATCTCAATGTTCTATGCTCTGATCTCACAGTTATATAAACTGACCTCAGGGTTCTATGCTCTGACCTTAAGATTCTCTGATCTCAGGGTTCTATGTTCTGACGTCAGGGTTCTATGCCCTGATCTCAAGGTTCTATGCTCTGATCTCAAGGTTCTATGCTCTGATCTCACAGTTATATAAACTGACCTGAGGGTTGTATTCTCTGACCTCAGGGTTCTAAGCTCTGACCTCAGGGTTTTATGCTATGATCTCACAGTTATAAACTGATCTCAGGGTTCTATGTCTGATCTCAGGGAAATGTCTGAAGCGCTTGAGGATTTACAAACCATAAATCTGTCAATGTCTCTCTCAAGACGTGGTTTACCAGAACAGTTCATGTATTGTGGCCTTGTAGAACATCTAGCAATACAATTGAAAGACGTTAAAAATCTAGTATAGTCCTCTAAAATGTTGGCTGGTGTCACATTGTTCTCTTTCAATGTAATATACGACACATAACCAAAATTCAGCTCGGCTCTATTGTTCTAAACCAAGTTGCTTCAACTATAATGATGAAACTTAAATACTTTTTGATTGGACTCCACATTAACCTTTTAATGTGTGATTTCAACTCTTCTCAACCAGCGCTGTTTTACAGTGTGACGGCAGCGTCGGATTGAATCCTCAGTGGGAGGACACCACCACCTCTTGGACATAAATTGCACACCAAGGAACTCAAATAATATATATATATATATATATATATATATATATATATATATATATATATATATATATATATATATATATATATATATATATATATAATTTTTTGGTGGCTGTTAAGTGCATTCCTTGCAGTTCCTCATTACCTAACTCTTATTGCTATTGTATTCTATTTTGCACTGGTGTCCGTATTACTTCTATTACACTTAATATTCGTTATTCTATTGTTCATACGTTTACATTTTCATTCTATAGTTGTTGTTTTTTTGTTTTTCTCTGTCAAACTCTGGTACAAGGATTTACTTCGATATTCAAAAGAAACTCAACTGAATTCGACCATTTCTATAATCTACATCCGTTTGATATCAATGACAGAAACAGATTTAATCATAAAGTCATATGCCGTCAGTGCTTTGAGGTTGAATGCTGGTAAAAATGCATTAACATGTTCATCTTACTGCATGGAGGTTTGTAAATGTGCTTCATTTTGGCAGCATAGGCACCATCAACATCGACCTTTAGAAAAATACAGTCTGTGTTTCTCTGACATTTCCTCTGGGGACAAAGAGGGAACACATCCAACACTGTAAGGAATAAATCAATCCTATTATAGAACGGGAGTTGGATAAAGGAGGATATTAAAACTGCCTTGAAATTCTAGTTTGTTTAGTTAACAAAATATAAAACTGTTAGGTTTTCGACAGGATTTTTTTCTTGCCCCAGCGATTGTTTTATGGTGGAAAGTTGGGGCGTCTGTAAATTAAGTACTTTTATCTTACTGTTTGTTTGAAGTAAAAAATCAAATAAAAAATATTGTTTTTATTTTCAAAATCTAGTCAGACGAAGTCAGACATTTGGGCGACAAAATTATAATAACAATACTGTGTCCAGTCATTGTGGTCGATGGACACCACTGGGTTGTGAAAGCTACCACCAGCTGGATGCCTTGCCAAAGCTTTCCTGGAAGAGGAGGAGAAGAAATAAACAAATTATACACAAAACAATGTTTTTTTTTGTGATTAAACAAAAACATCTTTTATCATGCAGTCTGTTGATAAACAGTCCAGCAAGCGATGACATTTGTGAAAAGAAGTTTGCATAATACAAGATCATGCTCCAAATCAACTGCAGCCAGTGTCTTTCAAATAAGGCTGTCTTGGGTTTCGATGATGGTGATTATTTAAGAATCAGGATATTTTCTTTTTATGATAATATTCTTTTGGGGGGTGAATACATTTTTTATCTTTTTCTTATTTAAAGAATATGCAAATCGTGTCTAGTTGTTTAAAAATTGCATTTCACAGTCATATATATTTGCTTTGAAGGAAAGCAACTGCATGGGGAGGTGGACAGCACATAACTGTGACTCTTGATGTTACAATGTAATGACAGCACTTTTAATATTACAGTAAAATAGGGCTGTCAGTGACAGGGTTCATGGTTTATTCTTTCCAACCGTTGGGCGAGGTGTATTGTTTTTCTGCAAGTTGAAGACCTAACTTATCGAAGAAAAGAAAAGAATGGGGACATTTAGACTATAATGTTTGAGTATTATGAGAGAGAGACATATATTAATCACTTTACCAGGGTATGTCAAGTGAGGCTGGTGGCAGAGATGTGAGAGGCAAGAAGAGGTTGGTGACCAGCATCAGCATTAACACACATTAATGGATGAATTAATTAATTACGACGTTAACAGCAGCCTCCCTGCGTGAGGTCAACGCCCACTGTTGGGAAGCGGAAGATGGAGCCAGCGCTCTTGTTTGTGTCACGGACTACTGCCGTAAACTGAAAGCTTCCGTCGCAAACTCCCCGTCGATGGCACATCTGCACGCATCGGCGGCTTGTTATGAACTCTGGAAGAGGCGAGAGGATAGACGGGTAACGTCAACGATGGACAAACAGCGGCGCTGAATATTCAACAGACATGTGTTGAATCGTCTAACTATGGCCATCTAAGGTAAAAAGGTGAAAACTAAAACGAAATTTTTTTTTGGACGGTAGCGATGCTTTTGCTGCGTTTAGTTCGCGCGGGTTGTGGAGATAACTAAGGTGAACGTTAACTTACCTCGCTAGCTAACCGTCATTTATCGTAGCAAACTTTAAACATGTGCTGCTGTCGCAGGCCTACGAGGAAGCATTAACGTTTAATTAAACAAAACGACGTTAACGTCTCAGACTTCACGGCGTCCTTTCCACTGCGTGTTGTTTTTCCTGCCACTGTTAACGTGCACACAGTTTAGCTAGTTACAGCACGAGCCGGGGCCACTGCGGGGTTGGATATGTGGTCATTAACGAGCTCAAATGTGTGTTGTTGTTGTGTAACGGGTTGCCTTAACTGCACGTGCGCGTGCGCGCGCGTGTGTGTGTGTTTCCAGGTCCCTCGCTCTCCAGCCAGCGGTGCCTCTGCCGCCATGGAGGTGTGCAGCCTCCCCGTGGAGCTGTGGAGGGTCATCTTGGCCTACCTGCCGCTCCCTGACCTGGGTCGCTGCTGCCAGGTGTGCCTGGCCTGGCGGGAGCTCATCCTCTCCCTGGACAACACCCGCTGGAGACAACTCTGCCTGGGCTGCCCCGAGTGCCGGCACCCCAACTGGCCCAGCCAGCCCCACCAGGAGCCCCCGTCTTGGAGGGAGGCCCTGAAGCAGCACGCCATGTGCACCCGCACCTGGACTCAGAACGGGCCGGAGCTCCAGTCCACCGCCTGCCTCCTCTTCTTCCGTCGTCGGAAGGACCGCAGGGTTTGGCACGTGGGGCCCGGGTGCGAGTTCGAGACCCTGCGCGGGGCCCTCGGAGCGGCGGGGCCGTATGACCGCGTCGTTCTGCACCCGGGGTTGTATGAGGAGCAGGCCGAAGTGGCGCTGAAGGTGCCCGTGGAGCTGGTGGGGCTGGGTCGGCTGGGTGAGGTGGCCCTCCTGATGTGCATGGATCAGCAGTGCCCTACTGCCCGTCTGTGTAACCTGGTCTTCATGCCGCCCTGGTTCTCCACCGTGGTCTACAAGGTGAAGTAGCAGCATGGTGGTGTTTTCATTGTACGGGGTTCTTACGGTCATGGAAAACCTGGAAACAATTGTTATTTCCAGGCCTGGAAAAGTCCCAAAAGTTTTGGAAAAGTCATGGAAATGTGTTGTATTCATATGTTCATTTACGCTGAGTTTGAAATAATGAATATGCTTTTAAAAGAAAGAAAGTGGATTCCGTCCCGGCCGTGGAACAGTGGACCAGCTCTTTACCCTCGCACGATTGCTGGAGGGGTCCTGGGAGTTCGCCCAACCAGTCTACATGTGCTTTGTGGACCTGGAGAAGGCTTTCGACCGGGTCCCTCGGGGGATTTTGTGGGGGGGTGCTGCGGGAGTGCCGGACCCGTTGGCACGGGCCATCCGGTCTCTGTACGCCTGCAGTAGGAGCTGTGTTCGTATCCTCGGTAGTAAGTCAGACACGTTCCCGGTGGGTGTTGGCCTCCGCCAGGGCTGCCCTTTATCACCGGTCCTGTTCGTGACTTTCATGGACAGGATATCTAGGCGCAGCCAGGGGGCGGAGAGGATCCGGTTCGGGAGTCTTGGGATCGCCTCTCTGCTGTTCGCGGATGATGTGGTCCTGTTTGCCTCCTCGGACCGTGACCTCCAGCATTCACTGGGGCGTTTTGCAGCCGAGTGTGAAGCGGCAGGGATGAGAGTTAGCACCTCCAAATCTGAGGCCATGGTGCTCTGCCGGAAACCGGTGGACTGCTCCCTCCAGGTGGGGACAAACTGCCCACCTCAAGCGAAGGAGTTCAAGTATCTCGGGGTCTTGTTCACGAGTGAGGGTAAGGTGGAGCGTGAGATCGATAGGCGGATCGGTGCGGCTGCAGCAGTAAAACAGGCGCTGTACCGGTCCGTCTTGGTGAAGAGGAGCTGAGCCGGAAGGCGAAGCTCTCCATTTACTGGTCGGTCTACGTTCCAACCCTCACCTATGGTCACGAACTCTGGGTCGTGACCGAAAGAACGAGGTCTCGGATACAAGCGGCCGAAATGAGCTTCCTCCGTAGGGTGGCCGGGCTCAGCCTTAGAGATAGGGTAAGGAGCTCGGACATAAGGGGGGAGCTTGGAGTCGAGTCGCTGCTCCTTCGTGTCGAAAGGAGTCAGCTGCGGTGGTTCGGGCATCTAATCAGGATGCCTCCTGGACGCCTCCCATTAGAGGTTTTCCAGGCACGTCCAACTGGTAGGAGACCCCGGGGAAGACCGAGGACACGCTGGAGGGATTATATCTCCCGGCTGGCCTTGGAACGCCTCGGGATCCCCCAGGATGAGCTGGAAAGTGTTGCGGGTGAGAGGGAAGTCTGGGTCGGCCTGCTGAACCTGCTGCCACCGCGACCCGACCCCGGATAAGCGGCTGATAATGGATGGATGGATGGATAAAAGAAAGACGTTCAAACATACATACAGGCATCTATATAAATGTTTATTCTTTTAATCAAATTATTGTCTCATTCTTTTGTGTCATTTAAGGTTTACTGTATGCTTTGGAATTCTCACTGTTAGTTTAAATGCTCCATTTTCTCACTTTTTCATGTATACACCGAGATGTTTGATCATGGAAATCCATTGGTCAAAATGTGTATGAACCCCGATTGTACAGAATATGTGTGTTCTGAATAACCTCGTCTAGTCTTTAAAATCATGTCTCATGTTTTGTGTCTTTCTTGCTGAACGAGTCTCACTCCAGTCACCTTTCTCTCCCTGCTCCGCTCTAGACGTCGTGGGGTCACGTCCAACTAGATAACTGCAACTTTGAGGGGGCCCAGTTGCAAATCCGCGGCCCGGGAACCTGCCAGGCTCGCTTCTGCTCCTTCTCGCAGGGCAGCTCCGCCCACTTGCTGGGCGTCGTCCTCAGTCTGCTGGACAGCTGCGACTTCTCTGGAAGCGACACGGCCTCCGTGACCGTGGAGGGTCCCCCGGTGTCGGAGAGGAACTGGGCTTGTAAACACTTGGCTGCGCTGGCCCGGACGTTCCCGTCGTGCGGCGCGTCTGGGAACGATAGCCCTCTGGCGGGCGCCGCCGGCGGCCATCAAACTCCCAGCGCTCGTGTAAAGAAAGAGCACGCGAGCGTGGAAGACTGGCAGAGGAGGACCGGGGTGGACGCGACGTGTCAGGGCACAGTGATCGAAGACGGCTGGAGCGATGGCGACCGCAGCGAGGGAGAGGAGGAGAACCGGGACGCAGGAGGAACCAACATCGGCAAAAAGCCACTTCCACTGGATTACAAAATCCCTTGTGACCAACACGGCCTGTCCCATCTGCTCAAGCCCCGACCCGACGGCTCCCTGCCACTGGCCTCCGACCCGGATCCGCCGTCTGCGACCCCCGTGCCCCTCACCTTCCAGCAGGAACTCGACAGGGACCCAGAGGCGCAGATGTTGGCGGCCTCCACCCTCGGCTGTATCGTCAGACGCTGCCTCTTCCGGGAGGGGAAGGGCGGCGTGCATTTGTCTAATTACGGGCAAGCTCGCCTGGAGGGCAACGTTTTCCGCGGGCTGAACTATGCCGTCCGCTGCATCCAGAACTCCACAGTAAATACCAGTAATAACGTTCTTCAGTCTCTCTTGATTAAGTCTCATTTGATCAACGACTTTTACACGACGCACACGTATCAAGTTCAGGAAGTAGCTCAGATCATCACTTATTAAGCAGCGGCTTCCAGTTCCGAGTGATACTTGAGCTCCTCTCCTACGTCCTTCAGGTGGTGATGCTGAGAAACGAGGTGAGCGAGTGCCGGGCGTCGGGCGTGTTCCTGCGCCTCTCCGCTCAGGGCCTCATCGCGGAAAACAACATCCACTCGAATGGGGAGGCGGGGCTGGACATCCGAAAGGGGGCCAACCCCATCATTGTGGTAATTAATGCTCCACTTTCTAATGCGGTCGAGCGAGAGAGGAACACTATCCACATTTAACAAAATACGGTCCAGCATCTGCTGGTCACGATTATTTCATCAAACTTGGTTCTGTGGAACTGCTCTGTTTTTCATGATTGTTCTGCCTTTCACTCCACAGTGCAACAAAATACATAGCGGCTTGCGTTCGGGGGTCGTTGTCCTTGGCAATGGAAAAGGCTCAATCCGGAGCAACCAGATCTATAACAACAAGGAAGCGGGCGTGTACATTCTCTTCAGCGGGAATCCTGTGGTCAGGTAGGTG
This sequence comes from Myoxocephalus aenaeus, assembly GCA_038501785.1. Lineage (NCBI taxonomy): Eukaryota > Metazoa > Chordata > Actinopteri > Perciformes > Cottidae > Myoxocephalus > Myoxocephalus aenaeus. The sequence goes on along the minus strand of JBAMJR010000227.1, from coordinate 991,204 downwards.
GCGACTCGATATAGGAATTGCACAGGAATGCATTTAACAGTGAAAGTGTGGTGTTGTAAGACAAAAAGTGATTCTATGGGTGCAAGTAGCTACATCATGTCTGAACCACGGCTATCCCACTCGTTTCCTCCCCTTGCTCTCTTAGCGGGAACCACATCTTCCAGGGCCAGGCGGCGGGGATCGCTATAAACGAGAACGGCAGAGGGATGATAACAGGTGATAACATTTCCACAAAAAGTATGCCATGTGGCTTCTTCATTTTTTTGCCATTTGGGAGCATGAACCCCCATTTCCCCCCCCCCCCCTCCTTTCTTACATATAAATCAATTTTAATTGCAGAGAATGTGATCAAAGAGAACCAATGGGGGGGCGTGGACATCCGCAGAGGCGGCGACCCCATCCTGAGGAACAACCACATCTGTTACGGCTACTCCGACGGCGTCGTGGTGGGGGAGAGAGGCCGCGGACTAATTGAGGGAAACCGCGTCTACGGTGCGTAGTTCCTGGTGACGGCGGCGTCGTCGTCGTCGTCGTCCATCTATCTGGACGCAAAAACGTCTCACCTTCGATCTCGTCTCTCCCGGCCCCCGTACGGCTCTTTTAATTTCTCCTCTCCGTCTTGTTTCCCCTCCAGGCAACAAAGGCTGCGGCGTGTGGGTGATGTCGTCCAGCCTCCCGCAGCTCCTGGGGAACTACATCACCCACAACTGTATGTACGGGCTGGCGGTGTTCTGCAGGAAAGACCCAGAGAACGCGGAGGCCCGGGAGGGGAACTGGCCCGGACAGGAGGGCGTTGGCGGCGAGGCGGGCAGCGGGGACAGAAGAGGGGCCGAGGGAGAAGGGCGAGAGGGGCAGGAGAACCTGAACGAGGAGGGGGAACTGTTCGCGTGGGAGAGCGACCTGGACAGCGAGGACGAGCGCCACTCGGCCCGCCGCTCCATCAGCGTGGCCCTGGTGGAAAGCAACTGCATGAGCTACAACGGAGGTACTGGCCGACCCGTCGAGTAATAGAAGCGCCGCTCGCTTTCCGCCTCTGACGTTCCCTTCCCTCTCTCTCTCTCCGTAGCGGTGGGTTTGTACGTGAAGAGCAGCGAGCCCCTGAACGTTTTCGCCAACCTGGTGAACAGCAACCGAGGCACCGGCGTGGCCGTGCTGCAGAGCAGCCAGCTGACCCGGCTGGTTACCAACTGCGTGCTGGAAAACGGGCGCGGCGGCGTCACGGTGGAGAAAGACTGCCGGGTGGAGCTCCGCGGCAACGGCGTCTACAGAAACAGCGGCCACGGAGTGAGTTTCTGCGGCAGCGGGCAGATCGTGGAGAACGACGTCGTCGGGAACCGCGGCTACGGGGTCCAGGTGTCGGGCAGCGCCGACATCAAGGTGAGACGAAGCCGAGGCCGGAGCGCGGTTAACGTTTTCACAACGCGGTACACGCCCACATCACCGATGTACACTTTTTTTTATAGTTTTCTCCAATATCTATCTTTTAGGTATTGCGCAACCGTGTCCAACCGGCACAGGGCTGTGGCGTTGCCGTGCTCGGGCCGGTGAAAGGGGTCGTCCATGACAATCTCTTGTTCCAGGGCCACCCGGGAAACAAAAAGGCGCTGCTACATATGGACCCTGGCAATGAGAGCTGTGTGTTGCGCAACAACAGTGTTCTAAGGCATAATAACAGGTAACTAGGCAACTGACAGGAAGAGCCGGAGATTCAGACCCTCCGTGGCTTTGCTGTCGATACTCATGCAGCTGCAGACAGGAGAACATTTGTCCTCATAGTGATGAGAAGCTTTGATTCACTCACCGCTCTTACAGGGGTGTTTGAGCTGCAGAAGGCAGCTGTTTTCTGTAAAAAATGTAAAAAGACACACAGGAAGACCAGTACTTATAGTGCCAGTACTCCCATTAGTCACAGGTTTGCGTGTGTTTCGGGCAATCATTATTAAATCATGGTTTTCAGTGAATAAAAGCTAAATGCTACACAATGTTCCTTTTATAAATAATATTTCATTATAATTATTTTAGAAAAAGGACTTTAAAAATGATAAATTACAGCACCCTCGTTCTCACCATATCATTTTAAAAAGGTGGTAAGTCAATGTTTCTACCGCCCACAAGTCACCAAAAACTGCTCCTGATTATTGTATGAATTTCTGTCTGGAAAAAAATTCCTATTCCCCTCTCACTGAATCTCTTTGCGTTTAGTAGCTGTACATCTGCTCCTCCCTGGGTTTTGGAGAACCCTCCGCCTCGTCCGCTGGCCAGCTCCCCTTCTGGCCTGTCCTCGTCCCAGTATCCCTCCAGACTCGCGATTTCCATGACGACCAGGATCAGCGCCACTGTGGAAAGCGGCTGCCACAACGGCAGCATGTTCTGCTCCATCCTGTGAGCGCTGGCGAGCTCCCAGTAACCGGTCCGGACGACCAGAGGTCAGCGTCTCCTCACTTTTGAACCGGTGTGTTTGGAGCGTGCCGACCTCCTTCCCCCGAGAAGACCTTCTGCAAATGATTGTTGGAGGCCTAGTAACAGTCAAAGAAGAGGCTGCTCCCAGTTTAACCACTAAAAAAGGGACATTTACATTTTGTAAATCTGGAATCAAGACTTTTTTTGCATCATGTCCCCACCTCTCATCCCTGTGTTTGTTTTTGCAACACGCTGCAACCACACACACTCTGTTAATAGCCAGATAAAGAGGGAAAATGATATTAGGTGTGCAATATGTGCTTTCTTCAAATGTGCCTCTGTTTTTACCGTCATCTATAGAATGTGCTCGCGGCTCATTTCTCTCTCTCTCCCCCTGCTCTTTATGTACCTTGCACAGTGAGCAATAAGTAGCGACATGTACAACTCAAACGTTCACCACTTTATTTGTCTACAAAACGCATTAATAAACAGTTCTCATTTGTGGCATTTCCAATTCTTATAGTCCTCCTTCCCCACTCGGTTCTTATCTTGACCTTCAGAGAATTCTCTTCCGCTTCTGCGCCTCCGCGAACACTTTGTATTTGACCAGAGGAAGAACCAGAGAGGCATACCGGTTAGTGTCTTGCAGCTCATCCTTTTTGGCCTTCCCCCGGGCCAGTTTAACTAGAGTCAGTCCCATTGACTTTGCTATTTCAGTTATCCTGTAGGAAGACACAGCCGTCAGTTACTGAATACAGAGTTCTATAAATGCACCTCATCCACAGTGTTTTATGATCATTTGTAAACAGGAATTAGACAATTCACAGCTTGATGTGTGATGAAAGACAACTCATTTTTTATTTACATCAATACATGCAGATGAGTCAACACCATTGAGCTTAAGTGTTCTTAATTATGTCACTTAATGCACTTGTGAAACTGCAACACGCTACGCTTACATGCACTAAATATGCTCCTGAAACAAGATTAGACATATCCCACATGTCTTCATCAGAAAATGCTCCATTTGTGAAATAAGACCTCGTTTGGAATATCCAAACGGAATATGCTGTTTACACAAAGAAACAAGACACATTACAGTGGCCATACGTGGACTTGTCCTTCTATTCTTACCTGGCCTCGGTGATTCCCAGGTCGCGGTGCAGTAACGTGAGGTCGGCGGTCATGTGACTCATATGCAGCAGCAGGGCCAGGGAGTACGCCGCTATTTTGGAACGCATTGATGACGACACTATGTTCTGCACCCTGCAAGGGAGAAAACAAAAAAAGTTAAAATTCAGAGGAAATGGTCATTTTGTCATGGGGGTCTATTGGGCTGGGCGATGTGAAGAAAATAAAACATCCCCAATATCGAGACGATATCGTAGGATTGATGACTGGTGCTTTTACAAAACATTTACACAAGATTTTTGATAAAGAATCAGCTGTAATGTGGATATGAAGACCAAGTGGGTAAAGGGAAATAATAGAACAGCCTGGTATGTTGAGATCACTTCCCTGAGATGCAGCCTTTGAAACCAGGAACAGACATAACAATATTCTAAAATATCAGACAATGTTTAGTCCCATGTCACAATATCAATTAACCAGCTCCCCTTTGGAGCCAACATCAAGTGGCCATTCAAGGAACTGCAGTTGTGGGTTTTTTTTTTTCTCCCCATAGTCCACACTGGAGGTTGCCACTTGGTGTAGAAACGGCGCAAAAGAGACAATTACAGCCTCTTTGTGAACTGTAGTCAGACATTTTCAGAGGATTTTTTTTTTTTTAAATATGAAGTTGGCGATTTAATCCAACCACGGTTCCGTCCTACCTGCCGCTGTTGAAAGCCTCCACGGTGAAGGTTCTGAGCAGTTGGCCCTGAACGCTGCGAGGGCAGCCTTGCTCCTGCCCGACTGTTCGTGTAAACACAAAAATCACAGTTAGCCTGCACTCCAGTCCAGAAGGCAAAATATTAAAGGCACGATGAAGGCAAAAAAAAAAAAAACACTCACATTTGCGGTTTACGTTCTTCTGCCGTGACAGCAGGAGGAGCATCGACAGGTAAAAGGTGCAGCGCGACACTTTGTCTCTGGCTTCACCCACGGTCGCCATGTTCTCCAGGTGCTTCAACACACACAAGGACCTGAAATCAACAAAAAATAATAATAATTAGAACGCAAGGAAACAAACAAAATGTCTCAGCAAGCGGTCGCCCCGCGGTCGCCCTACCCTCCGTCCTCTCTCATCTTCTGCATCTCCTCAGAGGTGAGTGCTGCCATCTTGGAACCAGCCTCCTCCAAAGCCTCAAAGTCCACCGGACTCAGGACTGCGGATATCATTTAAGAAAAAAAAAAAAAAGCCCAGAATACGTGATCTTTTCTGCAGTTCTTGCGTGCCCTCGTTGAGAGAGACACACACAAGGGAAATTAAGGATACTGTCGTCAAATAAGTAGACGTTCTCAGGACTGTCGGCGGCTGCATTGCAGGGGGGCAGGTGGAGAGCCAGGTCTCCCTGGGCCTCTGTCTCAGCAACTTCCTGTTGGAGAGCTGAGGGAAGGAGGGAAAAAAAGACATGAGCAAAATGATGACAAAAGAAGACTTTGTGGATCTCGGTATTCCATTTAAACACAACCGCTTCCCAATCGTTCTTTGGGGTGGGCCCCACAGACGACTTCCGGGACTACTGACTCCACGGAGCTGCTTACCTTCCAGACCCTTCTCGGTGATCACGGTGTTGGCAGCCTTGGACACCGCTTTATGCAGGGTTTCGCTGGACACCTGATTCAGCCTGCGGGAGCTCAGGGCTTTCTTCTGCTTGTGGGTGCCGAACGCCTCAATCAAAGAGTCGACCTTTGGGATGGGGGAAAAACGAGATCAAGACGTTAACGTCCGAGTTAATTCTCATTCGAGTCCCAACTCTGAGAAAAGGCTGGACATGATCATGGCACCTTGTCTCCGTAGGTCTGGGTAGTGTCCTGGGGCTTTGGGTCCTCCGGGGCCTCCCCCGGTATGACAGGTTGCATGTTGAAGAGCTGAGCCACGTGCACCTCCATTCGCATGGTCTGCCTGTTTAGCACGCCCACATAGTATCTGCAACCGAACAGACTCAGTAAACTGGTGGAGAAGGCCGGCTCCATCATTGGCTGCAAACAGGACTGTCCGGAACAGGTGGTGGAGACACTGAAGAAGTTATTGTCCATGTTGGATAACCAGGACCACCCTGTCCACCACCTACTGCGGGACAGCGAGGCACTTTCTCCAACAGACTGATTCAGCTCTGCTGTCATAAGGACCGTTACAGGAGAACAACTGCAATCAGATCTGGCCAGATTGAATTGAATCATCAATAACCCAAGCACCGCTTTTGTCGTTTAGTTAGTCACTGTATAATACTGCTACTTCAATGTATATAATTTGAATTTTCTTTATTATTTAATTTTCTTTAGTTGAATATGTTCTGCTCTGCTATTTTATTGTGTGTGTGTGTGTGTGTGTGTGTGTATATATATGAGAGAGAGTATTTTCCACACTTAATATTAATAATAATTATTCAAACTTTTATAGCGCTTTTCTACGTACACAAAGACGCTTTACATTGGGGACAAGAGACCGATGGAACAAAACATAAACAGAACATTGTTGGTAACAAAAAAAGAAAACTATATTGGTATGTAACTTTGCTTTCGGCTGCCACAAACACATTCCCCCCTGGGGATGAATAAAAAAATAAAATATATATATATATATCACTCACTCATAGCAGCGGTAACTAGCGCAAAGAGCTAGATAATAATGTGTCGACCTACTTGCAAAGGTTGTTGCATTTCAAGGACCCCTCACCGAAGTTATTTCCAACGTAGGCCAGTCTGTCGGATTCAGCGGCCTAGACACAGAGGGGCAAGGCGGGGCAGCGCGGTCACGAAGAGCAGAGATGGCACCTTAACGTCTACGTCACAGTGCAAACACACGCTGCCGAGGGTGACAGCCACCCGGTCGTATTTCTCACCATGATCCGCCGTCTCTTCTTTCTGGGGTTAATCTCGTCTGTGTGCTTGTACATCGTGAAATCCAGTTTTCCGACATTTTTGACGCAGCCGTTTGAAAAGCGGACTGTTGAGAAGGAGAAACATACAACATCGATATCTGGGTTGGTAGACACACGGTAGCATAACGTTGAATGAATGCGAGCTGCGAGTAACAAGATAACACAACTTCATGGACGTTTTTTTTACTTTACACACACACACACACACACACGAGGAAAAAATACTAATCAACATTAGTTAGCCCTGTTGCTAGCACCCACGTGTGCATTACACATGGGTGTTTAAAGCGGAGGAAACATTAAGCACCACCCAACATTTACTGCAACCGTTCTAATCATTTCATTCTTCTAATAAAAAAAAAACTACAAAGTGAGACAGTCACCAATAACAGCCTTGTCGGAATCATTCTCCCTCCCCGCAACACACCAGCGAGCAGGAGGCAGCCATATTTTGTTGTTGTCACGAGTTGGACGCTAGAGGTTTAACTCCAATGTACTTCCGGTTTCGCTAAGACGTATTTGCGTCAGCTCATGGAGCTTTTTTTTGTAACGACGCCGCAAAAGCAGCGTTTTTAAACATTTATCGTCTGGAAATATAGGCGTTTAATGTCACTTTCGGCCTTCCATAGTTGAACCGCTGAGAGGCGATAAAATGCTCCTAATATTGTATCTCCTTGAACATATCATAAACTGTGTGGTCGATGTGAAATTTATCCATTGAAATAGAAAATAAATACCTGTTAATTTGTCCAAAACCTTAGTTGATAACGAACAATTATTAATAAAGTTAGAAAAAGACAGCAGCAGAAGGTTTACCACAGGGTTAAATCATAGGGTGAAAGGGTATTATCTTGACTCTGTATAGTCTTTTGAGAACACAGGCGTTTAGGATGCAGCGACACGGTGTGGTTGACAGGTGTAACTGCAGCCCTTCAACTCGGCGAGGTCACGGGCATGGAAGTAGAGCACAGCGCCACCCTGTGAGTCTAGTTGGGAAGAAACCTGTCTGTGTGATTGAACTATTACAAAATAAAAACAAAAACACGCGAGTCCTGACCCGGACAGTGGTTAACAGTCAGCGTCTGCCCTATTAACCGATCTTTTAGCTGACTGGTTGCCCGGGGTGACACCGACCGGACGCGTCCGGCTCATGGGTCCAGCCGCTCGAGACGAACAGTCGCCGTGAGCGCACACCACTGGCGGCTTTCACACCACCCCCACCTCAGCCAAAACCATTCATTGCGAGTAAAGTGTCAGGTGGTGGGACCGCATGGGTGACAGACACGTTAACTAACTAACTAGCTAGCTAACTGATAGCTAGCTGTTGCTGCTACAGCCGATGGAGGCGGAGAGCTGCTTCGACACCAACGAGCGGCCCAGCCGGGGGACCGGATGCTAACGCGCCGCTTCTGTGGGAGCTAGCAGGCAGCTCGCTGGTCAACAAGCCAGCTAACTTTAGCCGTGTCCGTTTCTTGGCCAGGCCTCTCGTTATCGACGCTCCGGTGGGATTCCAGGTAACGTTGTTACCGTCTCTCTCGTCTCACCGGGACGCGGTGTCTTTAACTAGCTAGCGTTAACCTGAGCTAGCCCTCAGACAGGTACTGCTATGCTTCCTGTAGCTGCTGGGTTGTAATTGCGTTACGTCACGTCAGCCCTGATGAACGTTACCCGTTACCCGGGCTAAAGTTATTTCATAGATAATAACGAGTTAGTTAAAGCCCACTGTGCACATCAGTTAACAATCTCACTGGAATGTGTTGTAGGTCCGCAGAGTATATTCAAGGATCAGTTCATGTCATTGTGCAAACACTGGGATGACCAACGAACATTCAGATGGGCCCGTTTAGTAACACAACAAATGCAACTAAACTAAACAAAACACACTAGTGCATTCCTGTAGTGCAGTTTTTTGTTGCATTTGCATCATGAGAAATGTAAACGGAAGCTCTTTCACCCATCACAGCGGGTGTTATTTTGTCTCTTTGTCCAAATGTCATCATCATCATCATCAGACAAAACTGGCACATGAAAACATCTTCATCTAACCCCACCTTCAGGTATCCTGCAGACCTGCACATACTCTCATTTAGACCGCCATCGTCTTTTTACACTCATCATTTCATAATCAGTGGATCTGGGGATTGTAGATAACCCAAATAATGCTTTGATCATATAGTTTATGAAATATAAGAAAATAGAGAAAAAATGCTACAATGGAAGCAGCAAATGTTTGGCTCCCTCTTTTTTTCTATTCAAACAATTATCTAAACTGCTGTTGATGGATGTGAAGTGGATCAACTAATCAACCTTTTCACCCTCCTCTGTCCTCCAGGGCCATGGACTTCCCGGGCCACTTCGAGCAGCTCTTCCAGCAGCTTAACTACCAGCGTGTCCACGGTCAGCTGTGCGACTGCATCATCGTGGTGGGCAGCAGACACTTCAAGGCCCACCGCTCGGTGCTGGCCGCCTGCAGCACGCACTTCCGCGCCCTGTTCACGGTCGCAGAGGGAGATTCGAGCATGAACATGATCCAGCTGGACAGCGAGGTGTGGGTCCTAGTAGTGGTGGTCGTGTAAAGAGGGCAGTAGTAGTGGTAGTGGCATTTGGGGGCAGGACACTATCTGATGTCCATGGGGAGGTTTTTCCCATGAGAGAGAGAGAGAGAGAGAGAGAGAGAGAGAGAGAGAGAGAGAGATGAGAGAGAGAGAGAGAGAGAGAGAGAGGAGAGAGAGAGAGGAGAGAGAGAGAGAGAGAGAGAGAGAGAGAGAGAGAGAGAGGGACGGACGGACATAGAGAGAGACGAACGGACATAGAGAGAGAGAGAGAGACGAACGGACATAGAGACAGACATAGAGAGAGAGAGACGAACGGACATAGAGAGAGAGAGAGAGAGAGAGAGAGAGAGAGAGAGAGAGAGAGAGAGAGAGAGAGGAGAGAGAGAGAGAGAGAGGGACGGACGGACGGACGGACATAGAGGAGAGACGAACGGACATAGAGAGAGAGAGAGAGACGAGACGACATAGAGAGAGGAGAGAGAGAGAGAGAGAGAGAGAGAGAGAGAGACGAACGGACATAGAGACAGACATAGAGAGAGAGAGAGAGAGAGAGAGAGAGAGAGACGAACGGACATAGAGAGAGAGAGAGAGAGAGACGAACGGACATAGAGACAGACATAGAGAGAGAGAGAGAGAGAGAGTGAGAGAGAGAGAGACGAACGGACATAGAGACAGACATAGAGAGAGAGAGAGAGAGAGAGACGAACGGACATATAGACAGACATAGAGAGAGAGAGACGAATGGACAAAGAGAGACGGACATAGAGAGAGACAAACAGATGGACAAACGATGAACTTCCTGTGTGCTTGCAGGTGGTGACCGCCGAGGCCTTCGCCGCCTTGGTGGACATGATGTACACCTCGACGCTGATGCTGGGCGAGAGCAACGTGATGGATTCCTCCTCGCGGCCTCGCATCTGCACCTCAACAATGTGGTCAAGGGCCTGCAAACACTACCTGACCACGCGCACCCTGCCCATGTCGGCCCTCGTCCGACAGGACCCACCGCCCTCCAGCACCACCACCTCCATCTGCCGCAGCAGGAGCAGCAGAGGCACAGGCAGCAGCGAGCAGCAGCAGCAGCAGCAGCAGGCGATCGCGGATGCAGCGGCGAACTCCACTCTTGCAGCCAGCGCTAACCTCGCAGCGAACGCCGCGCGTCCAAGCTGCAGCGCTCTTTCCTGCTGCAGCAGCTGGGGCTGAGCCTGGTGAGCTCGGCTCTGGGCGGGATAGAGGAGGACGGAGTCGGGAGCGTGGCCGGCGGTCGGGCGGTGGAACAGAGGGCCTCCTTCCCGATCCGACGCCTCCACAAACGCAAACCCTCTCTGGCCACGGGCCTGTCGGAGGAGCGGCCCCGGCAGAGGCAGCGCCCCTCCGGCCCGGGCCTGCTGGGAGACGAGGGGGCGAACGCGGAGCTGGAGGAGAGAGCGCTGCTCTCCCCGGACTCCCGCAAGATGGGCGACGAATCCAAACTGGACGGCGCCGGCATGGTCGGGGCGGCCCACGACGACCCGCAGATGCCCAGCCAGTCGGACAGCGGACACTGCGCGGGGGGGGACTCGGGGAGGATGCAGGGCGGAGTGAGGAAGGAGGAGGACATGGAGGAGCAGGACCACCAGGTCAACAGAGCCGGGGTGAAGATCAAGTCAGGGGCGGAGGAGGCAGAAGAACAGGAACAGAAGGTAAAGATGGTGGTGGTGGTGGTGTTGTTGTTGTTGTTGTTGTGAGAAAATCTGAAGCCTCAGGCAACAACATCTGGTCACGACATCTGTACGATTTATTTTTGTACACATTAACACTTGAACTTGCAAATTAAAGTCTTTCAATATTTATTAATTTACTTCTTTTCTTAAGATTTAATTAAATTCTTCTTTTTTACTATTGATAATACATAATAAAATAAAAAGAAGATTTTGGGTGGATAATACGAGAGAAACTAAATTGAAATCATAATCCAAACAGAAAGATGAATCATTTTTATATTTAAATGAAACATTATTTTGAAGCTTTCTCACTAAATATTTAAAGTTTTCTTAAATTATGCATGTGTGCAATTATGGTGCTTTTAGTTTAGCTGCTGTGTGAGAAAAATAATTAAATAAGACGAAACTCCTCCTTTGCTCCACGCAGGTTGTGGTTAAACGAGAGCCGCTGAGCTCGCCGGAGCCAGCGGACGAAATCGCCGACGTAACATCGCAGGCCGGGCCCGGCGGCCAGGAGGAGGAGGAGGAGAAGGCGGAGCTGAGCCCGGAAAGCAGCGACCGCAGCTTCACCTCGGAGCCCCAGCCGAGCTCCGACTCCCTGCTGCCGCCCGGCTCCCAGCTGCTCCTCAAGAGCGGCATGGCAGGAGGCGCCGGAGGTTTCGGGTTTAATAGCGGGCTGGGTGGCAAACCCGGTTTCAGTATCTCCAGCTTCCTCGGCCCCAAGGATTTCGGGAGTGGCGGGACGGGGTTGGACGCCGGAGAAGACGACCTCCCCAACACGACGACTGGCAACGCATCGGCGCACCACTTCCTGCTCAGGCAGGAAGCTGGCAGGCCGTCCGGCTCGGCGTCGTCCTCCCTTCTGCAGTCGGGTTCGCTCGGCGGCGAGAGTTGCAACGGCTTCGGAGACAACCTTCAAGCCGAGTCTTTGTTCCTCCGCCCCCTGCACGGCGGTTTGGGGAACCCCAGAGGAGGTGGCGGAAAGGGCAGCGGCGGGCGTGGCGGGGAAGATCCCTTCGGTTTAGACTTCCAGCGCTCCAGCCTGGGCCTCCACTCCCTGGGGCGAGCAGGGGCGGCGGCGACTGCCGCCGTCCTGGGTTACCCAGGTTACAGGCGCATCGCTCCGAAAATGAACGGCGGCGCGGGAGGAGACGAAGGAGCGGTCGGGGTCCTCCAGGACGCCGCCTCGTCCTCCTCCTCGAGCCTGGCCAATCCCCTGCTGCTGAACGAGAGCGGCGGCTACGACATGAGCGGCGGCGGCGGCGGCCGGCCCGCCTCCTACCCGCCGCAGCTGACCCGCGCCTCGGCGGACGTCCTGTCCAAGTGCAAGAAGGCGCTGTCGGAGCACAACGTCCTGGTGGTGGAGGGGGCTCGCAAGTACGCGTGCAAAATCTGCTGCAAGACGTTCCTCACGCTGACCGACTGCAAGAAACACATCCGCGTGCACACGGGGGAGAAACCCTACGCTTGTCTCAAGTGCGGCAAGCGCTTCAGCCAGTCGTCCCACTTGTACAAGCACTGCAAGACCACCTGCCTGCGCTGGCAGAACAGCAACATGTCCAACGCCCTGCTGTAGGACCGCTGCTGCCTCTAAGTGGGGACCAGTGGATTAAAAGTCCCACCCCCAAAAACAAAACAACTAACGTTTTCTGAAGCTGTGGCAGAGCAGGCAGATGTTCCGTCCTGATAACAGACCAAAGATAGGGGCGATAATGTCATTTTTTTTTTCTTCTTGAGAAACCCACACTGCCGACCCAGGTGGCTGAAGTCATTGTGAACCCGTTTTAGTCGTAGGAGGACTACAGGGATGCAAAGGTGCCTCGTGGGTCGCTCTGGATTTATGGTAGAAAACCCACAGCTCTGCAGTGTATACACTCCCCCGAGGGTCTCGAGGTTTTTGTTTTGGAGCTGCCACACTGTTCGCTATGTTGTCTTTATTAAAGGTTCCATGTTCGTGAGATGTAGACCTGCTGAGGTGATCCCTCTTCATGCTTGAGCGTCTACAGTTTGTTTAACTCACCAACACTTCGTGTGCGAGAGAGAAAAGGCATCTGTGCAAGCGCAAATATGTACAAATATTCCGCTCGTGTGCGGATTTTTTTTTTCTTCTTCTTTTGTGTTCTCCACTGCACATTTGTAAAACGTGTCCCAGCGGCGGCCCCCCATCAGACCGTCGTGCTCCTTGGTGCTGCGCTGTGAAACTAAAAGGCAGATCGAGTCCAAGTTCAACCGACGGGAAAGATGACGGAGAATCTAGTGTTTTGTCCACTTGACAAAACGATTTTATTCTCTTTTTTTGTATCACCGAAGTGATAAAACTCAAGGCAATCGTATAAAAAAAAAATACAAAAGGCTGAATTTACTGCCTTGCAGTCTCTTTTTTTTAAAACAAATAATGCCTATAAACAAACGCACCTTATTTTGTGTCGTTACGTGGCACAATTTGTATTTTTTATTTTTGGCAATTAAGGCGTTTCCCCTCCTTGTTGGTTACTGAGTGGGAGTCTCGGCTGTGTCCCAGACCGGCCACACACACGTGGGCCAAGTGTTCTTGTCTGTACAGTGTGTGTTTGTCTGTGTTTGTTCAAAAGGTAATGAAGTACTGAAGGATCTGCTGAGGTTCAGCACGTGTTTAAAAAGAGAAAAAAAAAAGGGCTTTAGAAATGTAAATATTGCACATTTATGGTCCGTTTCGACATGTCGACTACCGAAGAACTCAACATCGTTTGTCTTTTCTTTTTTTTTTTGCTACTGTACTTGATAGTGCTTTATACTCGCGTGTCTTTATACACCTTTAGTGAAGCACTTTGACAAATCATTGTTTCCTCTTTAAAAAAAAAAACATAAAACTAGTATGTTTACTGGACTGTTGGACCGTGTGAAAGCGTCGCTGTATTGTAATTATCCAACCTCAAAGGGGGGAGGCGGGGTTTCAAGCTAACGGTTGTAGCGGGGAGGTTTGCGAGCAGGTGATCTATAAATCACATCCACAGCTTGTGAAATCAAACCCAACGTCTTCTCCAATTTTCATTTCAGCAGTTTTTGCTGTTTTTTGTGTGTGTGTGTGTGTGTGTGTGTACTTTGAATGTCTGTGAATCTATTCACATACATCGTGGCGTAGGATGGAAGAAGAGCAGGCCTTCATTGGGCAGACGGTCGTTCCATTGAAGTCGCGGTTCATGTCGTTGAGTCGTTTAGGTGAACCCAAAAGAAAAGGAAAACTACACGTTTTGTCTCGTGTCTCCTGCACTGTCGGCCTCCATTCCTAGTCCGGCACCTTATTCTCCCTTTTCTTTCTCTTTTTTTTTTTTTTTTTAAGAGTCATGACACTGTTACAGAGTTACAATTTTAATTTGAGGCACATGTTAACGGATAACCTTGACCTTTTCTGTACATCTCCAGAAGGGTATAGTCTCCTCGTAGGGGTGCGTCTCCCCGCAGACATAAACTGTAACCGTCACGCCGTGGAATCAGTGGCGAAGTCGTGATCGTGCTCTCGAGCGATGCAGAAGAGAGAGTCCTCCCAACAATGGAGGACCATTATGGTGCTGTCTTCTAAAAGCTGTAAACAGTTAATGTGAACCTCTGAAAAAATGCACTGACTGTACTACACCCCCCTTCCTGTATGAATATGCCAAAATGTTCAAATGCATACAAACATTTATTATGAAAGAAAGTCACTGCCTTATGCCATTAGCTTGAAAAGCTGGGCTTTTTGTTAATATGCCAAATCTGAAGTATTCCTGCGTATGTGTGTGTTTTTCTGTATACTTAAAATAACGTAACCACGGGAGGACTACATGTTTGTCTCTTTGCTGTTGAAGGCTATGAAGATTGTACAGTACGTTCTGTCGGTGTATAGACTGAATAAAAAAACAAGGAAATTCAGTTTGGTTGCTGGAGATTTTTTTTCGCGGGGGGGATACAAGCTGCAGAACACAAGAAACAGGCGTTATGTCACACGTTGAGCTGACAAGACGATCACAACGTGAAGCGGGTAGCGTTAGAAAGTTTAAGGTTTTATTTAGAATTTTTTCGAAAAAAGGAATAAACTGGCACACGAGTTTGAGCTGCTGGTTCAGCCTCCTCCTTTACGGCTGCAGCTCTTTGATCATCGGCTCGCCCCGCAGGCCCTGCAGGAGGTTGTTCACCGCCATGGCAGACATGGCGTTGCGGGTGGCGTAAGAGGCACTGGCAATGTGCGGGAGAATCACTGTGGGAGGAGGATGTAGACAGAGGATGAGGCCCAATTAAAGCGGCATCTTCTTCCTCTTACCTGTAGCGCTATTTATCAATCTAAACTGTTTTGGACATGGGCAATGGACTGTAACGCGCTTTTCTAGTCTTCTGACCACTCGATGCGCTTTAACACTACTTGTGATCATTCACCCATTCATACACTGATGGGAGGAGCTACCATGCAAGGTGACACCTGCCCATCAGGACTCACTATTCATACAACATTCATACAGCTACGGGAGCCATTTTGGGTTAAGTGTCTTGCCCAAGGACACATCGACATGGCCTTCTCTCCAATAAAATGGGACTCTATGACAATCGTGGTGCTCAAAGCTCCAAAAATGCAATCACATTTGGGAAAAACCCAAACAATGGTTGAAAGAAAATGGTTACAGTCCCGTTAGGCCACTCCCACCGAAACAATGCAGATTGATGAATGGCACGACAGGTAAGAGAGAAAAGGTGTGGGGTCTGAAGGACCGATACGTTTGTCAGACTCACCGCAGTTTTTGAGGGTGAAGAGCGGGTGGTCTGTGGGCAGCGGCTCCGGGACAGTCACATCCAACCCGGCTCCCGCAATCTGGCCCGTGGACAGCGCCTCATACAGATCCTCCTGGTTCACCACGCCGCCCCTTTAACGCGACAGAAAGACCCGGAATTAGAGCGACTTGACGGGCGCCGTACAGTCGAGTATTTCGTGACACGAGCGACGGGGTCAGAAGTGATCCGCGCACCTGCTGGTGTTGATGAAGATGGAGGTGTTCTTCATCTTGGAGAAGAGGCGCTTGTCGCAGATCTCCTTGGTCTCCGGCGTCAAAGCGCAGCACACGCTCAGGAAATCCGACCGCTCCGCCAGCTCGTCGAAGGAGACTGCGGCGCCCCGGGGAGACGGCGCCCATCGCAATAACAAAACCAAAGACCTGACACGTCACTTGATTTGCTCAAAGACCTGTGAGATCGGGGTGTGAAGGCAGCGAGTACATCTCAACAATCCTCACCGTACTCTGCGTCGATGACGCTGGCCAGCTCGGGCCTGGGGGCCACGTCCGCGTAGATGAACTTCTTGACCTTGAAGGGGGCCAGGCGCTGGGCGATGGCCACGCCTTCGAGCACAAAGTGAGAAGTGTTTTATTGTTTGTTTGTGTTGTTTACGGGGGATGGCAGTTTGATTGACATGTGCTCACCGATCCTCCCCAGGCCCAGGATCCCCACGGTGCTGTTGGCCAGCTCGTGTCCACACAGCCACAGGGTTCTCCACGTGCCCCAGCCGCCACTGACACGAGAAGGAGAGAGAGGAGAGTTTAACCTTTGACCGCTCCCAAAAAAAATAATCTTCTCTTCACATGGATGGATCTGAGCGTGTGTGGTTAGTCACGTCTTGGCTTCATGTGTGGCCTCTATGAGCCTCCTGGAGGTGGTGAGCAGCAGAGCCACAGTCAGCTCAGCCACAGAGTCGGTCAGGACGTCCGGGGTGTAGCCCACACGGATCCCTCTGGGGAGGGCACACACACACACACATTAAATAAATCACCACCTTCAACTTTGATGTGTCTCAAGGAGATAGAAAGATGAGTCACCTTTTCTTCAGCTCCTCCAAAGACAGATGGTCGAATCCCACCGACATGGTGCTGAGGACCTTCAGGTTTGGACCTGCAAGAGTACACCCCGAAACATTGATAAAATAAACGCTTTTTATTGCATTCGTCGCTCAACTGACTCTGAAGGCCGTCCACACACACACACACACACACACACACACCCTCCCCCAACCTGCAGCGTCCAGCAGCTCTGCATCGATCTTCTCCGTCAGCACGCAGACCAGACCGTCCACGCCTCTGACCCGCCGCAGGAGCTCCTCCCTGGGCACGGGGACGTCGTCGGAGTCCCACAGGTCCACCTGCACCCTGGAAGGGAAATGGAGACACGGTCCAGGTCAAATGCATTTCTTAATCATCCACAGAAGAAATGGCATCGAGTGTTCAAACTTTTCGTGGATGTTCCTTCTACTAAGATGCATCTCGAGCTGTCGGTTATCACGGAAATACTGGGACCTTTAAGGTACAGGATAGAGGTTTCTTCAGCTCTGCTGTGGGGGGCCTTTCGGCTCCCAGTCTTATCAAACCAACCCAAAGGCAAACATCAGCAGCCCTGTTTACGCAGAGTAAATGATGAACTCCACAAAGCAGGCCTATCTAAAAAGGGGCAGCTTTACGCATGACGCAATCTACTCCAAGACTCACTGTCCAGATTCCCGGAGGATCCTCAGGCCCTCGGGTGGGATCTGTCGGGTGACATACACCCGTTGCATGGTTGACATCTCCCGGCGCGCGTGGCTTGTCAGACCCCCAGTCGGTGGTGGAGCAGCAGCAGCAGCAGCAGCGATCCGCTGGAGCCGACGCAGTGCCATACGACTGCACCACATTGCCAGGAGAGAGAGAGCGAATCAAGAGGTCCGAGAGGTGACCGGTGGCACTTTGGAGTTCAGAAAGTCCTGTTTGTGTGCATGTGCGTGATTTTGGCTCCAGTTCAGAGAGGGGAGGTTCCTGTGTGTGCGTGTCCTTGACCAATGTGATTTGAGGGAGGGTGTCTCTGAGCTCATGATGTTGACGGATACTGTCTGTCAGAGATAAACTAAACACAAAAAAATCACAGAGTCAAATCTTTACCCAGAGATCAGGCCAAACAGATATGTTTTTTACAACACAGATATATAGCGCTAAAAAAGACACAGCAACTTTTTTTCTTCTCTCCCCTCTCAGACACACACACACACAATTATATAATATATTAAAAAACAGCACTAGACTTGTTTTCCCCTTAAACCATCTCCCAGAATGGGAGACGGTGCGTCAATGTTTCACTCATGCCGTCGACCTTTGTTTCTTTACACAGTGGAAGACCCAAAGGCTGTGTTGTGTTCTCTCTGGCTGGGACCGGTTCAGCGATCTGTCCTCCTTACTTACTTTCTCAACTGGAGCTGAGATTCACATGCACAACGAACTAATTAAAAAGAAACATATCAATGAAGTTACAAACATTTTGCAAGGGTATTCTTTTTAAAGGTTGAAATAGTGTTGATTCTGGCATTTATCCGCTTAAATCCTTCTTTAAAACAATAAATATGAATAGAATAAATTGATATGATCGACTGAAAATACTGTGACACTACCTAATATTTAGGTAGTGTCACAGTATTTTCATGCTGAGAAGGTGATGTAACAGTTCAAATCCCAAACCTTTATTTTATTATTATTATTTTTTTATTATTATTATGAATCATTAATCTGTACATTGCAATATACCCCTCACAACTTTTTCTTTTTTTCCTTTAGTTTTTTTCTTGATATATATTATAATAATACCCAGTAGTTTTGTCCTGGGCCTATAAGTACATTTTTGATACTCAAAATTGATAATAGAAGAGACTATGAGCTGTATTTTGGATCGGATGTAGTCAATACATTCAGTTTTGAATCACAAAACAGTCCTGTAAAATACTGAACACGTATTGGATGATCTTGGTCACGTGATTGCAGTAACCCGGAACAACTCCCAAGTTTTTAACCAGTCACAACCATTCAATCCCTCTAGCCCGTCGCGCATACTGACAGGTACCGTGCGATTATTTGTCTCATTTTAACAACATGCACGGCGCCTCTTTCACGCGGATTAGTAGGACGACAAAAAAACACCTAAAGTCGCTGTCGACCCCTGGGCCGTTACCCGGAGCCCGACGTGCGCGTCATCACTTTTAACGAGTTCACTACAGAGTGTCCTCGCCACCGGCACCAGGCAGCAGTGGCACTAGCTAGCTAGCTAGCCGTAGCAGCTAACGCAGAGCTCTCAGCCCGCGGGTTATCACGCTAGCTAACTGAACCGCTGCTCGTTGAAACACGTCGCGTCGGCTCGAGACAGTCCGTTTGCATTTGCGCGCGCGACTGCCAGCCGCCGGGTTTAACAACATAGGTGACAAACTAATGTTAAGAGTCAGCAGGTGTGTGTGTGTGTGTGTGTGTGAGAGTGTGTGTGCGTGTGTGTGAGTGAGTGAGTGTGTGTGTGAGTGAAGTTAGCCGTTTAGCTAACCCACACAGGGCGTTGGTTTAAGGGTTACCACGGGTGACAACCCGCACGGTTATTTTTCTCTAGCTTTGTTCATCACTGCTTGTACTTCTGGTGTCATTCTCCAGGTAGATCCGTTGTCTCAGTTGAATTCCCCCCTCTTCCCCTCCCGGCATGGCTGCAGACTCGATGGAGATTGACGACTCTCTTTACAGGCAAGTCCAGTTAACCGCTGTCACTTTTTTTTTTTTATTGAAGCACTTGAAACTACAGATACCGTCCCATTACAGTGCTGCATACCACTGTCAACTACAGCCCTCTCTCTCTCTCTCTCGCTCACTGACACTTCCTCTTCCTGCCTCTCTCTCTATATTTATCCAGCCGCCAGCGATATGTGCTGGGGGACAGCGCCATGCACCAGATGGCCCAGTCCTCAGTCTTTCTCAGTGGAATGGGAGGACTGGGAATCGAGATAGGTAACGTTGGGATACATGTCATAATATTGCACGACTGCACTGCTGTGAGATCTTCACTGCCGCAGCATTCGCGTTGGGGTTTGACACTCTTTTGTTCTGGCTCCGCAGCAAAGAACATCGTCCTGGCCGGCGTGAAGGTATGCAGCGTTTCCTGTTTCAACGCGGAGTGTCTTGAGTCGGTCTTCCTGCGACCTCATCGTTTTTTTTCTTCCGTTCTATCCGTGTGCAGGGAGTCACCCTTCACGACGCGAAGCAGTGCGAAACATGGGATCTGGGCATCAACTTCTTCATCCACAAAGAGGACGTGTTGGGCCAGAAGAGCAGGTAAGATGCACCTCAGCACGACGTCGGGCCGCTCCCTCGCCTCCCAGATTAGAGCTCACCATCTGAGACGCCTCTTCTTTCCCCATCGCGCCGCAGGGTGGAGGCGGTGTGCCCCCCGGGTCGCAGAGCTGAACCCGTACGTCCACGTCGACGTGTCCTCCTCGGCTCTGGACGACAACACCGACCTCGGCTTCCTCGGAAAGTACCAGGCAAGGCGGCGCGTTCAGAACCTGTAGTTTTTATTTGTTTTTTCCAATACTCCTTCACAGCCGTCGTCCTAAAGCGCCCACTTGTTCCGAACTGCACTGTTCTCTGCTCTCTCCTGCAGTGTGTGATTCTGACTGAAGCCCGATTGAGCCTCCAGAAGAGAGTGAACAACTTCTGCCACTCCCATCAGCCCCCCATCAGAGTAAGTCCACTGTCCCCCGCAGAGAGACTTGCACCAACAAGTCAAACGTGAGCCAAACCTTTTTATTTCTTCTTCCTTTTTCACCTCGTCCTTTCCAGTTCATCGGCTGTGACGCGTACGGCATCTGCGTGCGGGTGTTCTGTGATTTCGGAGAAGAGTTTGAGGTGTCGGATCCCACCGGAGAGGAGCACAAGGAGATTTTCATCCAAAGTATCACTCAGGTAGCTTGAACACTTCTGACAGTCTACCATCTATCTATCTTCTTCCCGTCAGACAATTGTTTTTAATTGTGAGACGTAAAAGGAGCTATATTTGATCTCCATTCTTTTCCCTTTTCATTTGGACCCTTTAGGACAGTCCCGGCGTGGTAACCTGCATGGACAACCAGCCCCACGGCCTTCAGACGGGCCAGAGCGTTGTCTTCAGAGAGGTCAACGGCATGGTGGAAGTCAATGGCACCGCCCGGCCCGTTTCAGGTATTATTTCTACATTGCCGATGATGACGTCAGTGTTTTTGCTGTATGTTTTTATTATTATAGTGTGACAGCGGCATTACCGATGAATCGCAGATTCACACAACATTTAGAATATGGTTAATAATGTCTGTGAGAAGAAATACATGTGCTGTATATCATAAAATACTCGCTGTTAATTTTGTCACATTTTATCACAGATTTTCTGAATAAAGTGACATAATAGCGCATTAATCTAATCTAAGCAATGTCTGTCTGTTTGTGTGTGTGTGTGTGTGTGTGTGTGTGTGTGTGTGTGTGTGGTATTAGTCCTTTCCCCTCACAGCTTTGCAATAGGCGACACATCCCAACTACAAACATATGCACACGGAGGCTTCTTTGTTCTGGTGAAAACCCCCAAGACGTACAGATTTGTAAGTCGAGTAGTTGCCAGAAATATCGCAGATGAACCAAAAAAAATAATATTTATGTTTTAGATAAATAATATTGTGTCCCTGCTGTGTTTCAGGAGACATTAGAGAGACAGTTGTGTGATCCTCAGGTCCTGACACCAGACTTCAGTAAACCAGAGGTGAGAGATGTTCCCGGGTTACTGCGTGGCAAAGTGAGGTTTAAAGGGCCGGTGAGCCAGATCACTTTGGGCTTAACCCAGGGCTACGGCAAAGCTAGCGCACTTCAGAGGCACTTGGCACAAAAGCATAACCAGTGTAACAAAAGTTTGGATTGGATTGTGTGTACAAACCAGTCGAGTCACATGGCTTCTAAGTAAACTTACGTTCTTATTCTTTTCCACTCTTAATAAGTGAGCATAACTGCTGTATTTACAAATGGCTTGTGATGTTTGTTTGAGTTTAACCAAGCAGTTTACCATTACAATTCTCCCCTTTTGTACCCATCAGGCCCCACTACAGATCCATGCAGCCATGATGGCTCTGGACACCTTCCAGGAGCAGCACAGCAGACTCCCCAACGTCGGGTAAACTCAACGTTTCATTCCAGTCCTGATTGTGGACTTCAGTGTGTGAAGTTGTTGGAATGTGAGCGTTCTTTTACTTTTCATGTCATCAGGTGCTCGCAGGATGCTGAGGTTTTACTGAAGCTAACCGAGGAAGTGAATGGAACTCTCAAGAACAAAGTGAGTGCTTTTTTCTTTTCTTCTCTCATGCTTAAATTTAGTTTTGAACCTGCAGAGATGCAAACAGACTCCTCAACGTCTCTCTTTCCTTTCCAGGCTTCCGTGAACGCCGAGTTGGTGCGCTGTCTGTCGAGAACAGCGAGGGGAACTCTCCCGCCGTTAGCTGCGGCTGTGGGAGGTCTAGCCAGCCAGGAAGTCCTGAAGGCCATCACGGGGAAGTTTGCGCCGCTGCAGCAATGGGTGGGTCCCTCAATTTGACCGCCGAGCTCCTCCTTTTTTCCCCCTTCCCTGTTAAACAATTGGCTTTAATAGTGTTTCCTGAATTCTTGTCGTCATTTAAAAAAAGTTAACGTTACCTCTGTCTCCTCCTCTGCTTCTTCTGCGTTTTTAGTTTTACCTCGACGCCATCGAGGTAGTCCGGCCGCTTCAGTCCGTCGCCGCCGAGGAGTTTTTCCCGAGAGGCGATCGCTACGATGGGTTGCGAGCCTGCATCGGTGAACCGATGTGCGTGGAACTGCACAAGCTCAGGGTCTTCATGGTGAGGGTTGCGAACGCACGTATACAGAGAATTATTTTTAAGATTCTTGTCCCAAAAGAAAAAGGAAAAAACTCTGCAATGTCTCCTCCTGCAGGTGGGCTGCGGGGCCATCGGCTGTGAAATGCTGAAAAACTTCGCCCTGCTTGGGGTGGGATTGGCCAGCTGCTCGGGAGAGGTGGGCCAATCGCTGCTCTTTCCTCTCGTCGTTACATTTCAGGGCTCGTCGTTGTGCGTTTAGTGAATATTTGTACTCTGCGTCTTCTCAGGTGTCCATCACAGACCCCGACCTCATAGAAAAGTCCAACCTCAATCGGCAGTTTCTCTTCAGACCCCATCACATACAGGTGAGCCTTTTTCAATGCAATATTAATTCTATATTCACAAGAACCGTGATCAGAATCCACCACACACACACTACTTCTTCTTTTTTTTCCTCCCGGCATCTCAGAAACCGAAGAGCACCACGGCAGCAGAAGCCACTCTGGAAATCAACCCAGAACTGCAGGTGGACGCTCGCCTCCACAAGGTGTGTCCTGCTACCGAGAGCGTCTACAATGACTCCTTCTACTCCCGCCTCAACCTGGTGGTCACCGCGCTGGACAACGTGGAGGCCCGCAGATACGTGGACAGGTCGGCGGCAAACATTTAAAGTTACTACTTTCTTTTATTTTTTTTATTTTTACCGACTGAGCCTGTCCCTCGTCATCAACCCAGAAAAGGCACGCCTATGGCCTGAATTGGAGGTGGCACTTTCTTTTCTAGTTTGGCAAACGAATGATATCGTGTGTTTTTCGTTTTCAGCCGCTGTTTATCCAATCAGAAACCCCTCCTGGACTCCGGCACCATGGGAACTAAAGGACACACAGAAATCATCGTGCCAAATTTGACTGAGTCCTACAATAGCCATGTAAGTATATGTGTGCGTGTGCGAGACCATCTTTGTGTACTGGCCGTCCCAGATGCAGACCTTTACAGTGATCATTTGCTTTGCTCCCCAGAGGGATCCCCCAGAAGAGGAGATCCCATTCTGCACCCTCAAGTCCTTCCCTTCTGTCATCGAGCACACCATTCAGTGGGCCAGAGACAAGGTCAGCCAGCTCAAAACACAACAAGTTATCTAATTTGTTTTTTTTTGACTGTGCGTGTGCTAATTCTAAACATTTACTTTGGGTTTGTCTAGTTTGAGAATCTGTTTGCACACAAGCCCTCCATGTTCAACTCGTTCTGGCAGACGCACCCCTCTGTGGAAGTGGTGCTACAGGTAAGACTTTGTACGGCGTGAGTGTTGTTCCCACTGGTTTGAAGTCGTCTTTGCCAGCAATGTGTAAAACACAGTTTTTTTTTATAGAAGGATTTTATGTGTGTGTGTCTGTGTAGAGGATGCAGATGGGGGAAAGTCTGGAGGGGTCATTCCAGGTCATTAAGCTGCTAAGCAAACGGCCCAGCCGGTGGGATCAGTGCGTCACTTTCGCCCGTCTGAAATTTGAAAAGTACTTCAAGAGAAAGGTAACAAATCACATTCATTAATACGCCGCATGTACACGTGTGTTGGTGCCAGCTCCACAATAATTGTGTTTCTGTCTGTAGGCCCTACAACTGTTGCACTCTTTCCCCCTAGACACGAGGTTAAAAGACGGAAGTAAGTCATTGTTATTATGTGTTGGCTCAGTTATCAAACTATTTCACAATATACATTGTATTTAAGAACAAAGAATATAGCGGATTGTTCTTCCCTTCCTCAGGTTTGTTTTGGCAGTCCCCAAAAAGACCTCCAGCGCCGGTTGATTTTGACTTGAACGATTCTTTGTGAGTATGCGCTCTCGCTGCAGTTCACACTGCTCTTGTGTCGTACGTTTCACATCTAAGCTTAACGAACCCTCCCCTCCTTTCCCCTCCAGGCACTTCGGTTTTATCGTCAGCACTGCCCGCCTCTTCGCGGGGATTTACAACATCCCTTACTCACAAAAGGTAGGGACACACACACACACACACACACACACACACACACACACACACACACACACACACACACACACACACACAGGGTTACTGACTGGACTTGTTCTTCTTTATCAGGATGTCACTGAAGAGGAGGTGACCCGGCTTCTCTCAGAGGTCAAGATCCCAGAGTACAGGCCCTCAGAGAAAGTGAGCGTCACCACTGAGCTGGTCCTTGAGGGTTCTATCGTAGCGTTAAACTGCCAAACCATCCCATAATCTTGTTTGTTTGATCTGTCCCTTCCAGTGTATAGAGACCGACGAGACGGCAAAGAAGCCAGACTCCATTAATTTGCCTCTGAGCAGCGAGGAAGAGAGGGAGGCCATCGCACAGCTGGAGCAGGCCATCGCTACAGACAACGTCACCGCAGGTGCACAACTACAGGGAGAAAAAAAAACTGAACAAATACCGTCGCGTAGCGTAACGCCTCTTCTAACCACTGGTGGCGCTGTCTTTTGTCTTTCGCGCGCAGAGAGGTTACAGGTGAGCCCGCTGCAGTTCGAGAAGGACGACGACGGCAACGGCCACATGGACTTCGTGACGGCGGCGTCCGCCCTGAGAGCCCGGATGTACGCCATCGAGCCGGCCGACCGACTCAAGACCAAGCGGATCGCCGGCAAGATCATCCCCGCCATCGCCACGGCGACTGCCGCCGTGGCCGGACTGGTGAGAAACTTTTTTTGAAACGATGCGACAGCGATGGTTAAACCTGGCGCCATTTTGTTTTGCAACACCCAGAGAAAAGTTGATCGTGTGATTTGTCTGTACTTTTTTTTTTCCTATTTTAAACTTAAATGGGTAAAAGTCGAGAAACGCATCCCATTGTTCAACATCAATAACTTTGCGTTTTATTTGACTTATCTGTGACTCGTCCAGGTTGCCCTGGAGTTGGTCAAGGTGGTCGGCGGCTACGAGTTTGAGTCCTTCAAGAACTGCTTCTTTAACTTGGCCATCCCTGTCGTGGTGCTCACCGAGCCGGCCCAAGTTAAACAGTCACTCATCAGGTAAGCGCACGATTCCTTGAAAGCGATTAAAAACACCTGTTAAGTTTTGCCCCCACTCACTGAAGGATGCGGTCTGACGTCTTTCCCAGGGACAACATTTACTTCTCCATCTGGGACTGTTGGACTATCTTTGGCCACGAGGACTTCACCCTCTCTGACTTCTTAAACGCAGTGAGGGTGAGATACCGTTTATTTGTATTCACATGAATGAATCTTCCCCCTGAGGTTTGTAATTGTGTAGTATCTCGTTCCGTGGATTGTTTTTTAATGTTTGTGTAATCAATTGCGGTTGTCTTCCAGGAAAAGTACGGAATCGAACCCACTATGGTCGTCCACGGTGTGAAGATGCTCTATGTGCCTGTGATGCCCGGACACTCGAAGAGACTCAAGCTCACGTAAGTGTTTTATTTTCTTCTTGTGATTCTCTATTCTTTGTGACCCCCCCCCTCTCTCCTCTCTGAACGTCGCCTCTGCCTCACATCAGGATGCAGAAGCTGATCAAGCCATCCGTGGACCGCCGCTACGTCGACCTCACCGTGTCATTCGCCCCAGAGGCGGACGGAGACGACGACCTGCCCGGCCCTCCCATCAGGTACTTCTTCAGCCGCGACGGAGAGACCTCCCCCTGATGCCCGGCCCGGGTCCTCGAGTCCTCCTGTGTCCTTACGCCTCCCTCCTTTCCTGTAAATTGTTGTCCCCCCAATAACCTGGGCTAGACCTAAGCCTGGAGCTTTCCTTCAGGAGCTTCTCAAAGCTCCTGGTCCCCAACACCAGCCCCCCTCCTCCACCTCCCTCTGTACGTAATGGAACAAGAAAAGGCCAGTCCTGGTTCCAGTTCTTCTTGCCAGATCGAGCCAACACGAGGCTGCTTGAGTAGCACTTAACTGTACCTTTGTACATATATTTCCTGTTCTGTTTTCTACTCTGGTTAAAAAAAAAAAAAAGAATGCACAGCTCCGGCTGTGTCGATGCCTTAATTGATTATTAATCTTTTTTTGTTTGTTTGTCGCAGTCAGTCTAACTAAAATCTGTGTGTACAGAAACCTGCAATCTCTCAAACACACCCACTGCGTTTAGTCTCGTTTGTGTTTAAAGTCTGCTGGAGCTGTTAGGTTTCACCTTCTTCCTCCGCTCATTGGATTTTCCCAAACCGCACAAACATTACGGAGCAGATGTGCACTTCACTACACGGGTAAAAGCACCCACTAGTTAAAGCTGCGACTCTTACTATCATGTTAAACCCTTCGGTAATGACAGTATTGACACCGGTTCACACATGTTCCTCATTAGATTAATTTATGGCTTGACTTAAATTGTTTCACACACACAGGCTTATTTCTTTTTTTACTGACAAAACATCTGGGATCACTCCTTTTTTTTCTTTTTTTTGTAATTTGTGCTGTTGTTGCATTTGTTTATGGGTGTGTCCGTGACACGTATTTATTTACTCGTTATTCATTAGTCACTTCTTTTTTTTTGTCAAAATGAGCAGTGTTGTTGAGCTCTGGAGTCGTGGTGCACTGGTTTATTGTGAAACAAGCCCAAACTAAAAGCGTTTCTCAAAAAAAAGTAAATCATCCTTCTGTTTAGTTCCAGTTGACGCGCATGAAAAGGGGTCTTTAGAAATAATCTGCATCGGTTTATATTGGCAATAAAGTCAATGTAGTTTTGAGTGGAATCATAAAAATAAACTTTAATTCTGAATACAAGCGAGACTAAAGCCACAGGGAATGCTTCCTCCACATTTATTTCCCCCGTAACCAGAGGAGATGAATTTGGCTTGAGTGTAAAACTAAAACAGTGTTAACGTGTGACGATGACAACGATGTATGTTCCTCTGACAGACAACTCAACCAACAGTCAAATAAAATGTGAGATTTTCAGGATGTCCTCGAGACCACGGCTGCCCCGCGTCTTTTTGTCCTGAATGCACCACGCTGGATATGACTTTCTGATTTATTGACAACAACAAAAATGCACAAACATTCTTCACTTCCAGCTTGTGAGGAGCCGGTGTGCTGCTTCTCCTTTACAGAGGTCATTGTAAACAGAATATCTTTAAGTTGAGGTTTTCTTTACACGTCACCATTGGCTCTGGGAAATTGTGATTTACATTTCATAAAATGGGATTACCACAAAACACTTATCATAGAGAATAGAAATTGACAAGAAAGTTCAAGGTATAATATTACATAGATTATCATTGTGCATAAAAATTTCATGACAAGTATTGGGAGTATCGGTAAATAAAAATCTATTTTATGTATATACTATACTAGACTTATAAATACATTCAACAGTTCATATTTGCATCTTGCATTTCATTGTTAATGTAATTAAAAAAATAGAGATTGTGTGGTACAGTTGTAATAACATATTACAGAACCTTAAAAGGGACAGTTCACCCACCCAAAAAAAATCTAAACTTCATATGTATCTTTAGTGCTATCTCTCAATTTAGAAAATAGCGTCCGTCTCTCCAATATAATGGGACGATGTGATTTGGGGGGGAAACTGTCCCTTTGAACAATCAGCGCATGTATCTCATGTCGACGTGGAAACATTCACATTATATATCCAGGTCCTGCAGGTTGCCCCAGCTGGGTCCCGCCTTGACTTTGGCCTTCAGCTTCACATACAGTTTCACCGCCGACTCCATCTCCCTCTTGACTATCCGAGCGACCTGACGAGAGACAAAGAGTTACGGAGACGTAACGGTCCGTTCAAAAGATTTCTCATTTCTTCTCAGCACTGAGTGACACTCATCAATACGTAACAACCGGAAATAAAAAAAAATCAATGACAAGTGTGTTGCGACTTTGCCCGTTTCTGTAAACCCCGCCGCAATACGTACAGAATACTGAAGGGCGTTCGTACCTGTATGAGGTCTTCCTCCGTGGTTTCATAGATGAGCTCGTCGTGCAGCTGCAGGACAAAGTAGGCCCCTCCGAGTCGGGACGTCCCGACCCCGCGGCGACCGCCGGCTGTGAAACGGACGCCATGACACACACACACGAGTCATTTCCACGTTTCTTTTTCTTAACGTACACACGGTATTGGGGTCGAGAAGATTGAGTGGAAGTCACCTGGGCGTGCGTGCTGGTGAGAGAGCGGAGCGGCGGGATACGTTTTCTGCAGTCGTTTCTGGATGTTCACCGTGGCGAGTTTAACAATGTCCGCCGCCGAGCCCTGTACCGTCGTGTTCACCGCCTGGCGCTCTGCCTGAGGGGGGGACGGCGAGACGTTACAGGGAATGAATGAATGAATGGGGGAGAAAATAAAACAATCGCATGGTAAAAATGCTTGTCCCGATGACCGTACATGTGCTTTGGCGTGCGCGTTGGGGTTGGCGATGCCCGGCAGGTATCTCCTGCGGCCCATCAGAGTCTGGACGTAGCCGTTCTTCACACACTTCTTCACGGTTTCTCGAAGAAAAACGTTGATCCCTGAGACACAAGACAGGACACGGATGAACCCTTTTCTTGTACATTCACGACTTCCTTGGCAAAAGATGTGGAGAGCGCGGCGAATACCTTTGTATCTGGCCTTGAAACTCTCGATGTAGCAGGCCGCGTCGTCCTCCTCCACTCCCATCTGCTCCCCCAAAGACTTTGCTCCCATCCCGTAGATAATGCCGTAGCAAATCTGAAAGAGACAAAGAGTCAGTGTTCGCACGCGACGTCATCGTCCCCATCGCTCCCCGTCCTGCCCAGCTGCACCTGCTTCGCCTGTTGCCGCAGGGCGTCGTTCACGGACTCCTGCTCGATGCTTTTCCACTCGGCGGCGATGCAGCGGAACACGTCGGCTCCTCCGTTCAGCACCTGGCGGACGCAAAACACACAGTTAGTCATTTTTAGTTCATCTGCGCGCCGTGACGATGTTTCCTGGCGACTCGCAGACCTGCAGAAGACGCTGGTCCTTGGAGAGGTGGGCCAACACCCGCAGCTCCAGCTGAGAGTAGTCGGCCGCCAATATCATCCCGCCTGCAGCACAGAGGCAGAAAGACGCAGCTGGCAGAGCAGTCGAGACAGAAAAGGTGATGCAATATATATATATATATATATATATATATATATATATATATATATATATATATATTCATAGCAACCTGAAAACGGTACGAAGGCGTGTCTCATGCTGACGGAGAAGGCCGGGCCGGGTTCTGCGCGGCCAGCGGCAGCTGGAGGCACCGCCGAGCGTCTCTTCTTCCTGTGAGGAGTCAGCATGAGCATGAGGTGCACGAACACTTTCATTTGATTTAATAATTCTTTTTCCTCGCTTATTTTATAATTAAGTTGACAATTGTCATTTCAATGATCATTTGTTTTGTTGTATAGTTGTATAGTTGTTTTTTATCCCCTTTTTTACTGTATTTAAGTTCTATCATTTTATTATATTTTATTTATCCCTTATTTTACGGTATTTAAGTAGTGTCATTTTATTTTATTAATCCAGTTTTTATTTCATGCTTTTTTACTAATATTACTGTTATTAGAGGTTTTAATTCTATTTTATTACATTTTCTATAATGTTATTGTCTCACCTGCATGGTCTCAAATTGTTGAATTGTTTACTTGCTGAATGGAGTTCCGTTATGGAGGACCGGAAATGACTTAATTATAAATAAATAAATGCAGGAATAAATAAATGCTTAAATACATGTATAAATACATACAGGAATACATAAATAAATGTTTAAATATATGTATAAATAAATGAATACAGGAATAAATAAATATAAGTTGATACCTAAACAGGACATCATTAACATACATTTCTGTATTTCTTCATTTATTTCTGTCTGTATTTATGTGTCCGTATGTATTTCTTCATTTATTTATGCCTGTATTTCTGTGTCCTCATATGCAAATGAGCTGGGGCGGTCCAAACCTCATTGTTAAACAGGATTGGTCAAGTAGAGGAGTAAGACAGAAGCAACCGATCCCTTCACATGGCCCCTGTAGATGAAGTCAAAAAGCTGTCTAGGCTAGGGTGACCATATCCATAACACCAAAAAGGAGGACACTATGCGGTATTTTGTGAGGCTGTGAATAATTGCACAGGAGGGGTGCAGTTTGATTTTATTAAGTGTGAAGAGAGATATGAGCCCTTTTTAATGTAATTGATCTCCTTGGAGCATACCCTGCTTTATCAATTAATTAATTAATATATATATATATATATATATATATATATATTAATTAATTAATTAATTAATATATATATATATTAATTAATATATATATATATATATATATATATATATATATATATATATATACACACACACACACACACACACACACTTATATATTTTTATATAGTTGCAATCAATTCGGTAAAAAGTAATAAAACACCGCTTTAGTTCAAAGTAAAAGTTCAATTCAAATCTTAAGTTATGAATCTTAACCTTTCCCTCTGTTAAACTGATGTAACGTTACTGTGAATAAATAATAAACTAATAAAGATTGCTCGTTAGACCCTCAAAACAGAATTATATCTCATGTTTAACCGGAGAAATCGGAGCCAGCGGATCATTTCTAAAAGTCCAGCCGGGATCAGGCTGCTCTCGGTGGGCAGCAGAGCGCTGACGGCCCGGTGCTGCGGGACTCACGGTCCTGTGAGCAGGACCTCAACTCGTCGGCGTATCTTTTTAAGAAGGCTGAATCTTGACAAACCGATCACAGATTTGATGCTTAAACAACTAACTTCTCGCCTGAAAACATCCTAAAAGTACATGTTGTGACTCAACAACAGTAGTATTCAGAGAACGTCAACTTTCAGTTGTGAGTTTTTTTTTGCGCCGGACGCCGGACAGGGCATTGAAAATCCGGACTTCTGCTAACGGTTAGCTGAGCTTGCCAACTTCAACAACATGTGAAGGCAGAAGTAGTAGAGCACAACATAGCAGGAGCATCACACTCCTGTGACCAATCATGCTTTAGACAGAGGTTCGGACCGCCCCAGCTCATTTGCATACAAGGACACAGAAATACAGAAATGAAGAAATACATGCGGACACATAAATACAGGCATAAATAAATGAAGAAATACAGAAATGTAGAAATAGATTTATTTAATTATGTCCTGTTTAGGTATAACTTATATTGATATATTCCTGTATTTATTTATACATTTATTTAAGCATTTATTTATTTATTCCTATATTTATTTATTTATTTATTCATTCATACATTTATTTAAGCATTTATTTATTTCTGTATTTATTTATAAATTTATTTAAGCATTTATTTATTTATTCCTGTATTTATTCATACATTTATTTATTTATTTATACTTAAGTCATTTCCGGTCCTCCATATTCCGTGTATGACAGGTGCTATACAAATAAAGATGATAGCACTGATTGATTGATATCTTTACATATCACACAACGTGTATGTAGCGTGTATTATGAATATTACAGTGAGAATGTAAACATACCACAAACAAAAAGGTATCGTAGCTTCAGATCCAGACAAATCAGCACACTCCACAAATTAACTTTGATATGGACCTTACTGTATATTTTTTATCTTAAATCTTTCTAATGGAATAATATTCAGATTTTTGCAAACAATATTGACCGCTAAAAAACATATATAACATGTTAATATTTGTATTTTGTAATAATTAAGTATTTAAACAGCTACACACTTTTTTGTTAACTGGCCATGACTCAATATCAGCTGTAATACTGGTATGAAATACTGGTATGCAGTTTACTGCTATATGACCTTCATGCATAGGCCCTGCTGCAGCTGACTCAGCGGTTTTCTTCAGGGACTCTGGTGCCAAGTCGACACAAAGTTTATCCAATGAAGTTAGAAATAACTAAGTTATGAGTACAACAATAGTTATTTTACACTAAACACACCAGGTGCAGTGAACTGAGCTTGACCTACCCTGACCTGGCCGTCATGCGGCAGCCATCTTGTGACGGCGGGCTCTCCCCCACCACCGTGGGCATGGAGATCTCAAAGTCTTTGGGGACATTCTGTACGTTGGGCTCAGTGAAGCTCACTCTACCTGCACAACAGAAAGAGCGGCGTCACTGCATGCTCTGGGAATTACAGACAGAGGTGTGTGTGTGTGTGTGTGTGTGTGTGTGTGTGTGTGTGTGACCTGTGGCTGTGTGCGTCTGGGCAATGGGGTATATTCTGTCCATGGCCAGTGTGGTGTGGTATCTCTTCTCCCTCTGCAGGGGGAACACCACTTTGGTCAAGGCGTTCGTGATCCGCCTCCACTCCAGAATGACGCCCGGCAGCGGGTGCAGGGGGCGGAGCTTCTCCAGAACGTCCTGCCAGACGCCATTGAGACTCAGATGAAACACAGCGAACGCTTCATCGCACGAATATGACCTCGTGTTTACCCCAACAGTAGTGCTGGGCGATTTCATATCTCGACAATGATATACTGTACATCACAAAATAGGGTCATAATGAATACATATGAAATGACCACATGGTAAAGCCTATTTTGGTAAACTCCAGAGTGAATTAAAGACTTGACATGTATGAAAAATTAGTCTTTTCTCATTTGACTAAGAACAGTATCAAGGGAAATTACAGAGAAAACGTAATAAATATTTCCAGCTACATGCATGCACGCAGAGTAATCTGATAACGCTTCATTTAATAACACAGGGGCTTTCCCATGAGCAGTATTTTGTGGGTGTAGACACGCAGGCAAAGCTGAATGTATGAAGAAAGAAAATGCTTCCCACATCTCATCTATTTTAATGTGCATTCGGGTTCCAATCAGACCTTTAAACATTATGCCCCACCGTTATTCTGCAGAGAGAACCCTGTCCTGATGTGTGTGCACTATTGTGTGGTAAAGAAGCCTAAAAGTTGGAGATGCTTGTGCCTTGAAGGCTGCCAGCGTGAGTCCACATGGATCAGAGTGGTAGGGTTCATTTGTGACGTGAAAAGAAAAGCTAAATCTTCCAACAAAATACGTCACATCAGATTTTTTTTAGCCATTTCGGTGAGTGGGTTCATTATTATAAATCTCCCGATGCATTTGTGTATTACGATATCTCAATTTGTGATTTAATCGTGATACGATCCCACCGAAAGACAATTTACATGCAACGCAAAAGGAGCTTTACCTTGGTGGTGCTGAACTGCTTGCCGAGCCGGACTCGGCCGCCCGCTCCTCTCCTGGTGTAGCCGAGAGTCTTCTTACTTTTCGGTCCGCCCACGTCACCGTTTGGAGGCAGGTGTAGCTCTAAGAACAACACCTGCGGCACAGCGCGAGCGCACATAAGACTTTTAAATAGCACGTCTGGATATTTCTCTGGGGAACTTGGGAGTGGAAATGTGGTCGTACCTGTGCTACGTCGTCGACGCTGGTGAGGGAGAAGCCGTGTCCCGCCAGGTCGTACGCCTGAGACTCCAGAGTCGCGAGTTTGGCCTGCATCACGTGTTTTTGTCTTTCGCTCTCTCGGACGCTGAAGCCCAACCCGTTCAACTCCAACACCGCCAAAGACACCTGGGAGGGCATCTCGACGCTCCTGAATACACCTGACACATGCATGCAAACCCGTTACCACCACCACCACCATCATCATCATCATCATGTTGACCGCAGCTCTCACCACCGTGGGGATATTCTACGAACGTCCGTTTTACCGAGCATGCCGTCCTTCTCCAGCAGGCCGGCGAGGTGCTTCATGACGGCGTGCACGAGCACGCTCTTGGTCGCCGCCCTGACGCGCGGGCAGTGTGCGAGCGCGTTCCCAAGTCCGTCCAGCAGAGGCAACTCTTCGGGACAGTAGACGGTCACCATGTTGGGCAGAGTCCTCGCCTCGCTGCCCGGGTCCAGCAGCCAGCACGCAACCTACGGCGGGGGATTCAACGCAGAGTCGCTTTGCATTTCTGTTTTAAAGCCCCTATGTGTGGATTTGGGACCGAATTCTAACACCATTTAAATGATTCTGATGGTGAACATTTTTGTAGAAAAGTAAAAAAATGTGTGAGAATGCCAGCAGCTGCTTGCTCATAATTAGTTTCTATCCGCGTGCCGCTAGAGAACACACGCGTGGTTTCTCTCACCTTGGGATCCTCGCAGTTTCCCTCCAAGCTGACGCCGCAGCTCAGCACTAGCCTCTTGTACACCTCGATGATGTCATACACGACAGCCACGGCCCCTCCCTGAGCGGCGGCGGTGGCGGCGGCTGCTGGCCCCGTCAGACAGGTCGTCGCCTGCCGCAGCCTTTCGCTCACCGGCAAGTCGTCGTCCAGCGGGGGAGGGGCCAGACTGGAGCTCAAGCCTGAGGGGGTAACACTTTTTGGAGTGAGCTTGTGTGGTGTGGTGTGTTGCGGTGCGATTACATGCGTGCATGTGTCCGTACCTTTGCTCTGCTCCGTCTGCAGAGACATGTAGTACGCGTCTCTTGCCCCCCAGCAGACAGACATCCCGATCAACACCAGTCCATCGCTGTCTCTTACCGGAAAACCGTCGGCCCTGTGGAGCTTTTGGTGAGCTGCGGACTCTGCACGGAAACCACACGCGCATGAGAGAGGCGGCTGCATACAACACAGGCTTTGCTTATAATGTGTCATGTTTATTACCTCTCTTCTGTTTCCCTCCTACTTGCTCCTCCGGCTGCTGCCTGTGCTCCCTCTTTTCACAGGCCAAGGCCAGAGAGTAGCGCTCCTTCGTCCTCCACTCCTTAATGAAAGCGTCGAAGAGGCGCCTGTCACTCGACACGTCTATGATGGAGAACGTCCCCGAGCTGCTGGAAGGGAGCGATGCCTCCTGGGACAGCTGAAGAGGAAATACTCCGTCAGCGGCGGGCGATTCCGCATCAGAGGGAAGCTTCTGCCGTCGGGAGGACGGAGAGGCTCGGCCTTCGGGAAAGCTGAGGCTCCGGCCGGCGTGCGGCGGGGGTTTCGGTCCCGAACCGCGCTGGTGTTCGTGGCTGCGATCCGACGTGGAATCCGACTGCTTGGTGTGAGCGGCAGCTTCTGATGGAGGACCGCTGTGTCCTGGGCGAGATCCGGGGCATTTCGCGATCGCCGGTTTCCGCCGCACGAGGGCCGAGGGAGTCGACTGGTCGAGTGGCTGAGCGACGAGAGGCGACTGGACGGATGAGGTGGTCAGTTTTACTCTGGGGGTGACGGGCGGCGTTTCCTGAGTCGGGGGAATGAGGTCGCCAGCAGAGCCGGGTCTCTCCGTTACAATCTCGAGGTCGTGTTGGTCCTCTGAAGGATCGCTCCCTGCAGCGACCGCCTGCGCGTCCGACCTCGCCCCATCTCTGTCCACCTGCATCGAGGGCTGAGGTCGCTCTGGGACGTCTGCTGTATTTGCAGCGTTTTTGCAGGCCCCGAGGCCCGTTGTGCTGTTCAGGCAGGGCTGGTCAGACATACTAGGCCAGCGGTCAAAGATCTCTTGCAACCCGGGGCTGCAATAAAAAGAGCTTTCGGGTGCGTTCTGGACTTGTGGGTGTTTTAAAACTGCATTTACTGACAGCAAAGCATTCATTTCCTCTTTCGTCTCTACTTGCTTCCCATTGTCACCCTCTTCATTCATCGTTTCCTGTCTCCCGCCTGCTTCCCTGACATTTTGAACGTTACTGTGCTGGTTAGTAATGCCTCGATTCTTGCCGGCTTTGTCCTTGTCGTATTGATTTGAAGTTGTGTTTGTAGTTGTGGGTTGTGGCTGTATCTGACTGGGTTTGGGTTGTTCCTTGGCGGGGGGCCGCTGAGCTTCATGAGTTCTCTCTGCGTGTCTGAGCAAGCTCCGCCTCTCCAGAAAGTGCTCGCCCACCAGCAGCGAGTCACCCCACTCGGACAGGTTGAAGGAGGACTCGCCCCACTGGACGGCCTCCTGCTTCTCCGCCTCCTGGTTGGCGAGGAGCTCACTGCGCCTTCGCTCCTGGGTCGACAGAAGAGGGCCTCCGACCTCCCGGCCGATAGGCCCGATAGGCCCCTCAGGCTCCCCCTCAGGCTGCTCCTCCTCCTCCTCCTCCTCCTCCTCCTCCTCCTCCTCCTCCTCCTCCTCCTCCTCCTCCTCCTCCTCCTCCTCCTCCGATTGGCCAGGGAGCCGCGGCGGGCTCTCATACAGGCTGTCAAACAGGAAGCTGCTGCTTCTGTTGACGCTCTCGGAGGCAGCCGGGTTGGCGTCCTCGTCATCACCACCCTCAACTACGTTATCCTCACCTGGACCTGGAGAAATCTGAAAAAACATGTTTCGACTTTAAAGAGGCAAACTGTTTGAACAAATGTTTATAATCGGAACACAACGGAGGATTCTGGTTACTCACCGGGTGGCTGGTGTCGAGGATGAGCTCCATCTGGCTGTCTGTGAGAGAAATATTGAATCTGGGACATGCCTTACTTCCCTCATGCGTGTCCTTCTCCACAGCTGCGTCTACCATTCCCTCCTCTCTGTTCTTCTCTGTTTCCACCGACGGATTGACCGCATCTCTGCGTTGGCATGCCTGCTGGACGAGGAGTCTCTCTGTCTGGGTGTCCAATTCAAAGCTGTCGCCGAAACTCTCTCCTCCTCTTATAAAACGTCCCTCGGCTTCTTCTTCTTCTTCTTCTTCTTCTCCTCCCGCGTACAGCTCGGGAGACGAGAACTTATCGGCCCCTCCGGCGTCCATCCTCCGCCGCTTCGCCTCGGGCGAGAACAATGGAACAGAGGCAGGAGTGGCGGGCCAGGGGGAAAGCAACAGATCTGCATCTGTAGGCGCGGAAACACCGGGAGGGGTTTCTTCAGGAGCTTGAACGGTTAAAGGCACCCGGCCTGCAGGTGCTGGATTTGGGACTGAGGGAACCACCGAGGGTTCTACATGATCTTGTAGGCTTTTCTCACTATGTATAGAGTGGAGGACTTTGCTTAAGGCTCTCGAGTGCTTCAGCCTTCCCGGTTGCACGGGTGACTCAGCGACCCCTGTGGCACCATCCAGGTCCGATGTCCCTGTGGGAGCTCGGTGTTGTTCTTCTGCTGCTCGGGATGACGGAGCTCTAAAGCGGGGGGGAGGCATTGGGGGAGGAGAGGGCTGGGGACACGCCATCGGTCGAAACAGGGGGCTGGACACGATCTCGGCCAACTCCTGCGTCAGGCTCCGTTCAGGAACAGGATGATTCGCCCGGTGAGTCACCGGTCCGACCCCTTTACTCGCCTCCGGTCCGACCCCTTTACTCGCCCCTTTACTCGCCTCCGGTCCGACCCCTTTACTCGCCTCCGGTCCGACCCCTTTACTAGTCTCCGGTCCGACCCCTTTACTCGCCACCGGTCCGACCCCTTTACTCGCCCCTTTACTCGCCTCCGGTCCGACCCCTTTACTCGCCTCCGGTCCGACCCCTTTACTCGCCACCGGTCCGACCCCTTTACTCGCCCCTTTACTCGCCACCGGTCCGACCCCTTTACTCGCCTCCGGTCCGACCCCTTTACTAGTCTCCGGTCCGACCCCTTTACTCGCCACCCGTCCGACCCCTTTACTCGCCCCTTTACTCGCCTCCGGTCCGACCCCTTTACTCGCCTCCGGTCCGACCCCTTTACTCGCCTCCGGTCCGACCCCTTTACTCGCCCCTTTACTCGCCTCCGGTCCGACCCCTTTACTCGCCTCCGGTCCGACCCCTTTACTCGCCACCGGTCCGACCCCTTTACTCGCCTCCGGTCCGACCCCTTTACTAGTCTCCGGTCCGACCCCTTTACTCGCCACCCGTCCGACCCCTTTACTCGCCCCTTTACTCGCCTCCGGTCCGACCCCTTTACTCGCCACCGGTCCGACCCCTTTACTCGCCACCGGTCCGACCCCTTTACTCGCCTCCGGTCCGACCCCTTTACTCGCCTCCGGTCCGACCCCTTTACTCGCCACCGGTCCGACCCCTTTACTCGCCCCTTTACTCGCCTCCGGTCCGACCCCTTTACTCGCCTCCGGTCCGACCCCTTTACTCGCCACCGGTCCGACCCCTTTACTCGCCTCCGGTCCGACCCCTTTACTCGCCTCCGGTCCGACCCCTTTACTCGCCACCGGTCCGACCCCTTTACTCGCCTCCGGTCCGACCCCTTTACTCGCCTCCGGTCCGACCCCTTTACTCGCCTCCCGTCCGACCCCTTTACTCGTCTCCCGTCCGACCCCTTTACTCGTCTCCCGTCCGACCCCTTTACTCGTCTCCCGTCCGACCCCTTTACTCGTCTCCCGTCCGACCCCTTTACTCGTCTCCCCTTTCTCGCGCTCTGATTCTCCTTGCTTTGACCTTGCGTGCTCTTCTCTTTTTTCATCTGGCTCTTCTGAGTCATTTGCCATTAATGATCTTGTATTTGGCTTGGAGTGTTTTATTTCTTTGCTTCTCTCCACTTGCACTACACTTCCTGTTTGTCTGGTTTCTGGCTCCGTCCTGTCTCCCTTTCTGGCGTCTCCTGCTGCTTTCTCCAGTTTCCTTTCAGACATCCCTTTCTCAGGTCTATCTTCTTCCTCATTCTCCTCCCCCTCCCCATGTCCGTCAGTATCTCTGCCCTCGCTTTCCTTGGCCCCGTCTCCTTCCCGGTGATCTTCTTTGCTGCTGCCCCGTGCTCCCTGTGAGCTGAGATGTGATGCTGATGAGGTGTCTGAACCGTCGGGGCTGTTCGCAGCAGGAGCCCCCGGCGAAAAGGTCGCCGGGTCCCACTGAACTCCTAACTGGGCCAGATCTTCCCGGAGGAGGAGCCTCGCCTCAGACACGATCTCGACGGCGGCCTCCTGCTCCGTCAGGGCCCGGCCGCCGGTGACCCAGACGCAGCGGAGACTCCGTCTCTCGGCCGCCTCCAGCTCGCTCTCGTCCACTGCGCGCTTCGAGCTGAGACCGACAGATAAGAGCATCATTAGCTTCATGCCTGGAGTCATGTTTCAGGGGAGATTATGGCTTGGTGTGCTGATGCTACAGTTGTACATACGTTATGCATGCTTCGGGTTTAAGAGGAGTTTATAGGAATGTACCTGCGTCTATCTCCTTGACTTTTTTCTAAATAACATTTTTCATAGTAGAGTTGTTAAGAGTAATGCACACTCCAAACCACGTATACATTCAAATGGAAAACCTCCTTTTATTTTTTTTTATTATTTGATATGTTTTGGATGTGTGTGTGTGTGTGTGTGTGTGTATATATATATATATATATAATGTAATTAATCAAATCAAATAAATAACGCTAGGACGTACGGAATATTAGTTTAAAAACTCTAGACAAAATCAGTTCACTGTTTAAGACGTTGTACGTGTTCAGGACGAAGTCGTTTTTTTTTTATGATTTATTTACTTCATTGTAGGAAAGCGTCTTGTTAATGTGTGTAGGCTGTAGAGTGGAAACAAACAGAGTGCTATTCTTTACGTGAGTCTCAGCTGCTGGCACTCCACTTGAAAACAGCCTGTGTGCTGCTAAGAGGCTCACATCCTCATTTACCTCCCATGCATTTTTTTTTTATCTTAATGGTGCATCCAAACACAGAGCTACCTCTTAAATGGCACAGCGTTCCTCAGGGCCTTCTCCACATCAGTCAGAGTAGCCCGGGCTAGTTCCGCGACGGTGCAGAGGCCCTGTGCGTACAGCGCTCTGGCCCGCGTCGCGTTCAGCAGGGAGACCCGGACGAGGTCGACCAGCTCCCTCTGGACGCCGAAGCTCAGCCTGGTCTGGTACTGGGAAAGCAGCAGCTCCATGTTGTGCCAGCCCAGACGCTTGCAGAACACCATCACCATACCTGAAGGGGCGGCAGCGAGATCAGAGGCGTTCAGCCGTGATTTAGAGGCACTGCTTTGGTTCTAGTTTCCTTTGGGTTCCCTTCTGTGTTTACACTGATAATAAACGCCATAATTAGCATGACATATACTCACACCCACAAAAAACAACATTTAAGCACACACCCGCCGAGTCTGAATCACATCCGGTCCTCATAAACCCTCTCAAAGTAACTTAATGAAAGAAGTGTGAGCACTTTACATGCTGTATATCCGTCTAGAGTGCATCAAGTTACCGCGCTCCCCTTTTAATGTAAAGTCTGGTGTGGAAGTCAGAGTCGGTGTTCAACGCGTCCCTGGAGACGCTCAGAAACACTCGTTTCTCGTACCTGCGTATGTCGAAGCAGACTGCTGGAGGGATTGCAGCTGCCCACGATTGCAGTTGTATTTGGAGGCCACGGTTCCCAGAGGCACCTCGTTCACCAGATCCTGGAGCACGAGGGTGGTGAAGAACCTGGGAGGAGATGTGAACAAAAGCATTTCTCAAAATTGGATTTGTTGTTTGGCTCTCAGGGGATGAATCCTCGAGTGGTTTGCGTTAGGGTCTCTATTCTGAGTCACATTTTTACCCAAATAGCCACAACTTTTGGGAATCAGTGAGCTTTATGCATAAAATCAGAGAGAAAAAAATAGTAGCTGGTTATTACGTCCCACCAAAACTGAACATTATATGCTTCACAAAGGCTTTATTGATCACTTAATTGTGCTCCTCCTTGTATACTGGCATACTATCACACAGTGTGTAACTTTGACTTTCATTTAATAGAAAATTAGGTAAATTTTTTTCCCAAGCCGCATGTTGTCACAAGTTAACAATTACAATTATCATATTTCGGGTTCCTTTATGAACAGAAAACCACACGGGGGAGACTATTTGTTGCCAATGCTATGATGTGAATGAAGTGGAAATTACAAATATGTGCATTACCGTTTGTGAATGGCCATCTGTCTGCGCTGCTTCTCCGTCTTGGCGACCAGTTTGCCGCCGACAGATCTCGCGAGGAATCCTTCCTGGACGCCCACCAGCTCCGCGACTCTCGTCATCGACGACGACAGCTGTTCCCACAGACAGAAGAACTGGTACCAGTCTATGGTGGTCCACTCGGCGTACAACGGGGTGATCTGAGGGCAATTTGCACGTAGAATTTGAAATACTGTGCGTTCGGGGGTGATAGCGGGGGATTAAAGATGACAGAAACTTTGTTAAAGAAAACAATGATGCAAGGTGTGTGCGTCTGTGTACCAGATAAAGAATGTGCAAGTCATTTTCCAGCACAAAGCCCTTCATGGCCCGCTGGAGATCTGCAAATATTCCCAAAGCCTCGGGAGGAGAGAGGGACGAGGAAAGGGTGGCAGCACCGAGTTGAGTGGGACGGTACCGCTCCTCTGGATATGCGAAGACATCGGGAGTTATTGAAAAAGGCAAAAGGACGTTCGGCTTATAGTCTGGCTTGTATACTTCAACCGATCTGAATTAAAGGAGACATATCATGCTCATTTTCAGGTTCGTATTTGTACTTTGAGTTTCTACCAGAACATGTTTAAAAAAAAATTATAAACCTTCACGAACCCTCTGTCTGAAAACCGATTTAGCGCATTTCAACGGAATTGTGTTGCTAGGCAAAAGCTTGGGTCCATGTTTTACTTCCTGTCAGCGGATGTCATTCACAACGCGGACACGGTTAAAATGTGTATGTTTCAAATTGTGAAGCGGTCTCTATATTGTATAGTTTGACATCATTTAAAAAAGGCACCGTGTCCGAGTGTATTTCTCTACAGTATCGAAAACGCACTTCCACCTGCTTTGTAATTAACAGATATGAAAAATGTCCTTTATTGTAAAAAGTGAGGTTAAGTAAGAACACTTTTGTCGCAGCGGTTCAAATCCACTTTCATCGTACGTCATGACATCAAGACCCAGGGGCAGTAAGTACCTTGTCCGTCCTTCTGGATGCTGATAAATTCGTTCTCCATCAGCCATTCAACACAGGCCTCAATAGCTCCTTTGTTGGCGTCTTCGCTTGACTCTTTTTTGCCGTCACATTTCATGCTGGCAGCCAGCAGCGAGCACAAAGCATATGACCGCACATCCTGCGGAGTGCTGGCTAGCCCTCCGACAATGATCTACGTGTTGGGATGATTCAAATTAAGAGTCATGGG
Source organism: Myoxocephalus aenaeus (assembly GCA_038501785.1). Taxonomy (NCBI): domain Eukaryota; kingdom Metazoa; phylum Chordata; class Actinopteri; order Perciformes; family Cottidae; genus Myoxocephalus; species Myoxocephalus aenaeus. The sequence continues at coordinate 948,952 of JBAMJR010000227.1, read as the reverse complement.
GAAAAAGAAAGAAAAAAAAAGGAGGTAAACTAATCTGACTTTCCATAGAAGGCCTCCATAAAAAGAGACATCTATTATTAAAGAGGGAATTAAAACATGATCTATTCACGGACTGGAAGTCCTTTCGATGGGTGCCAAGTTCATTCGGATATCGGCCATACCTCCAGGATGGCCCGCAGCATGCTGGTGGTGACGCCTTCTCCCTCCCTTCTCACCAGGCAGCTGCTGATTGGCTGAAGAGCCCCCTTAAGGAGACTGATACCTTTCTGACGCTCCGCCTCCTTACACACTAGCACACTCTCACCTGAGAAGAGGGCGAATGAAATGACTTGAGGCCAAAAAGAGAGATGTTTAAATGTGCTCGAGTATTATCGCAGAAGACACGTTTTGTTTCCAAGCAACAGGAATAAGAATGAACAGACAACGCCCACTTCTTCCCTCCATACCTATAGTGTCCACTCCTTTTCTCCCCGCTCGTCCTGCCATCTGTTTGTACGTAAGCGGGTCCAACAGGTGTCCATTGAAGGTAGGGGTTCGTATGATGACCCTGCGAGCCGGGAGATTAACCCCCGAGGAGAGGGTCGAGGTGGCGGCCAGGACTCTGACGGTGCCCTGGCGAAAAGCTCCCTCCAACACGTCGCGCTCGTCAAATGTCAAACCTGCAGAGAGGAATTTTATCTTATTGCCCACAACAACGAAAAAAGAACCATTCAGGTCGGCGAACTTGTGCGAGTGTGTTCACCGGCGTGGTGGAAGGCCACCCCCCATGGCACAGTTCGCTTGAGGATGGGGTCCAAACCAGCTGGAGTTCGTCTCAACTGGGCAACGACGTCCACGAGTCCATCCCGATCCAGAGACACCGGCTTAGGCTCAGCTTCACCCTGACGGTCTGAAAGGACGAGGCCAGAATCTACAGCAATCCTCACAACGCGCTACAGTTGGGACTTGACCTCACTGTTGAAATGTAGTGTGTGCACAAAACAAAAAAAGATTACGTACCAGTACGTCCGAGGTTGTGGAATTCTCTGGCGATGCCGTCTACCAGCTTCTCACACCAGTTCTTCGAGGGGCAGAACAGCAGCACAGAGCGGCCCTCACTCACGGTCTCGTAGCACAAGCTCACGATGTGGTCATCGTCGCCCTATAAGAGTCACGATTGTATCACTTGTCTCAAGGATCAAACACGCACATTGGACGACCTTCCCACTCTCTCAGTTACCTTAACTTGGAGCGCCGGAGTGAACCGCCGGACCACAGCTAGGCTCTTGTCGTAGATGTCGCAGCCCACCTTGAGGTGCTCATGCAGGGGCACGGGCCTGTAGTCCGTCTGGTAAAGCTCTGCACCCAACCAGCTGGCCAGGAGGCCGAGGTTGGGCAAGGTGGCACTCATACCAATGATCTGTACGCCCTCGGAGAGAGACCTGCAGAAAGGCAGGGGTTGTTGCACGGACAGACTTCTTGACACGTGTAGTAGAAGAAGGACAGGATTTTCAAAAGACACTAGCTGTTACGCAAAATAAAAGTCCAAATACAAGACAAACGGACACGAACCCAGTGGAGTTCTGCTTCTGCGCAATGTAGCGGATTTTGGTTAAGAGCAGTTCTAGTAGGTATCCTCTTCCCGAATCACCAACCATATGCAACTCATCCACCACCACCATACCTGGAAGTAAAAAAAAAAAAATCAAACTCTCGGTTCCAACTGTCAAGAAAACCCCCACCGTTATCCCCGGTGTGTTACCTAGTAGACCCATGCTGTCCTCCTCAATGAGTCGGTTAATGAGAGAGTTGGCTTTTTCGATGGTGCACACAGCCACATCCAGCGCCGTGAACCCTCCAGCGGCCGAGGTGCTGCCCATGTATCCCTCCACGCGAACGCCTGCCTCTTCGAAAACACTCTGCAGGGTTCACGGATACACGTCGGTTACACAGGCGGTCAACACCGGCCGAGAACAGGGTGCATGTACTGCTCTCTCCCTCACCCGAAGGTAATGCATCTTCTCTTTGGCCACGGAGACAAACGGCAGGATGAAGAGGGCTTTTCTTTTAGTCTCCAACACACGCTTCAACATCAGCAGCTCCGACACCAGAGTTTTTCCAGCACTCGTGGGGGCTGAAAAAAGAAGGACTTCTAAAAAAGGCGAAAACAGCGACCGACTCTGGGAATCACTCCGTAGAGAGGCGTTTGGGCTTCTTACCAGAGTACACCAGGTTACCGCCCTGCAGCGCCTGTCCGACAGCGAGGCACTGAGCCTGCCATTCGAACATGTGAGTCACGCCGTGTTTGTGGTAGCGCTCCAGGATGGGCTTTGGTAAGCCCCAGTTGCAGAGCAGCAGCTTGTCGGCTTGCCCCGTGGGAGCACACAAGGCAATGCCTACAGTAGAAATAATAATAAAAGAACCTCCCTTACGCATGGTATCAAGTCAAACTGGTGGGAGGAGTCAGTGCTGTGACATCCTCAGCAAAGTGGGTTTAATATGGGAAAGAGAAATCTTGTTTCAGGGAGTACATCAGAGATCTAAATGTAAATCAGTAACTTAAACATACCGAGACAAGAGATATGTTCGTACAAGGTTACAGGCTGCATAACTGCCCCGGGGCCCTGAAAGCTCCAGGCTTCTTTCAAATCTTGCACCGGACAACTTTTTTCTCCTTGTATCAAGTTGAATTAGAAAACTTTTGCCGTTTCAGTTTTGTGCTCATGTGTTGCAAATTCCCAAATGAAATGTTGTTATGAATTACCAAATCAAATGTATGGCCCAAGTGGTGTTGCTCGTCTTTGCAGTAATCTGTCCTCAGTCCAAAAATCACAATTTTGTGGAGAAAATAAAAATAAAAAAATCATTAAAAAAAATGCACAACACGTTCTGATCGGGGCAAACTACACTGCTTCAAAACATAATAATTGTTGCCATTTAATCTTTCAAAAACAACATAAAGTAAAAAAAGAATTACCGGGCCCATCCAGCAGCAATCTAACAGCAGCATAAATCACATTAATATAACCACAATAACTCAAAATATGACTGGCCCCCATTTTCTAAGGTGATGACATCCTATAATATGACAACAGACAATCAAAGCTTCATTCATAAAAACCTCAATAGAAGCTTTGAATGGAAAAAGGGGTACAGCCCTAAAGCACAGAGTGTAGGAGGAAGAGGGGACTTCATGAGGGCCAAGCAGCTCATTTACCGAGCAGGCTCATTCGGCCATGACGAGGTGTCGTAGGGGTCAACGGCACCCAAAAACAAGAACAACTGCAGAAAGTATGAACCTTGGAGAAGGTTTTCACAAATGGACTTCACCTTGCTGAGGCAGAGTGCCGCTGAGAGCACTCAGGTCTAAACCGCTGGGGACCGCGAGCACGGAGGCGGACTGGTTCTGGAGCGACGGCTGGAGTCTGGCCCTCTTCGTGGCGGCTGCGAGGCGGGTGGGGCTGAACAAGATGTAGTCCCTGGAGACATCCAGAGGTGGATCCGCACTCGCGCTTGACCCACCTTTGTCAGCGCCACGCGGAGAGCTTTTTCGGCCGGGTGGAAGCATCTGCCTCCTGAGACGCACCAAGTAGGAAAACACATTTTGTTAACAGAGTTACAGAAGAAAAACTGGACATAATGTGGAAGTTAAGACTCACTTGTTGGAGCCCCCTACTTGGAGACCGTTTTTCATGTCTGATAGCGCATTGATGCCGGAGGAAGCCGGTGGCGGCGGCGGCTGGATGTTCTCCGGGCCCCTCCGAGCTCGATCCGCTTCCCCAGAGTCCTCACCGAAGAGGAGCCTCTGTGCGAGGTCCTTGCAGTCGGCTCGCCGCCCTGGTCGCTCACAGTCGCCAGCGCTACCCCGGGGGCGGAGGGCTCCGTCAATGACAGCCGATGACCCCGGGCCTCTCCGTGCACCCGCGTTTGCCGCCGTTGGGCGCACACCGTCGGCTGCAGGCCTCACCGGGTCCACAGCGTCCAACACCTGCAGCATTTCTTCATCAAGAGCCAATGTGGATTCTCCCGGTGGACACACTGCGCCTCCATCCTGAAATTGGAGATGAACACATGTCATTTGGGATCTAGGTGGATGTGGAAGAGAATCAGAGGTGACAATAAGAGTAGGAGAACATCTCTCTCTCTCTCTCTCTCTATCTCTCTTTCAAACTGTCCCACTCACCTCAAGGCTTCTCCGGTCCTTGTTCCTGTTGGTTTTGCCTGATGTGTGCTTGGCTTGCTGCAACAGTCTGCATTCGTCTGGTGGCTCATCAGGAGCTTGGACACTGTGCTCAGACAAAAAACAAAGTGGGTTCACCACAGGTAAGACTGACGTTCATCTATAGATGATTGGGGCGTCTCTGGGCAACGGGAGGAGTTTGGTCATGATTGTTCTAAATCGGTCGACATTATGATCCAGTGTACTTGCCATTGTTTCTTCTTGATCTGGTGCTGCCCCATGTAGCTTTTCTTCTTCAAGGGCGGACCCGAGGTGCTCATGCTGAAGAAGCGCTCCTGTTTCTGTCATGCGGGTGACGAGGTGGACGTTCATTGACATCACATCGGTTTGACCCTTGACGCGAGTTCACAAACTCAATTTAACAGTGTGTGTGTGTGTAAGGAAGCGGTGAGGCGAAAACAAACGTCCGCGTGGGATTCATTATTTTGGTTGTGAAGTATCAACAACACTTTCACCTCCTGATGGGCAGTCGGGCTGAGCGTTCAACGAGTGGGGAAAATCAAAAAGTCCGCCTGAGAACCGCCCCGGTGCTCCACTAAAAACAGTCCGACGGAAGAAAAAAAAAAATCTTCGCGTGTTAAGGTTCCCATGAAGTACCAGCGCGCTGCTGGAGCGACGAGAACCAACAGTTATAGTTATGTTGATAATACTGCGAGTGGTATAGAATACATGTTTGGATTAATACACGTTTACGGTTGAATGAAAAGAGTAGTAATACATAAGATGTATTGGCAACTATTTTACAAACTGTCCATGATAAAGTTCTACCTTCTAAAATAGTTTGTGAGCTGCCAACATTATGGATAATATGTATAATGCACAATGTACACATTTTAGAATAAAGCTAATAACTAATAATACATAGTTTATGAAAGGTTAGTATTAAAATGCAATACAGATTTTAGAAATGTGTCGTTAATGTAATGATATATTGGATTTATTGCTGTCAGCATTCCATTTTTCTTTTACCGTCTATCAATGTTTATATCAATGGACAAATAGGCTGCAGTTTATGAACTGTCAGTGGCAGCGTTGATAAATACAGATTGTTGTTTTTCTCTATTAAACGCCGCCTCCATGTGAATGCCTGTGGGCGGGGCCTCGCGGGGTGTAGGGCGTGAGCGCGCGCGGCTGGTGGGCGCGCCCGCTGCGACGTTGCGGAGGCTTCAAGATGGCGGAAGCCATGACAACTCAGGAGCAGCTGGTAAGGGTCTCTTTACGGACTTTTCCCCCGCGTCGCGTTCGGCGTGTACGCGTGTCACCTTCACTTTCTTCTCCAACTCCCAACATTTTTGTTTCCAAACGTTTTGTCACGGCGAACGTCCCTCGGAACGACGCGGTCTGGTAAACAGCCCCGGCCCGCTCGCCCCCTCCCGTAGCCGACGGGCTCCGGTGTGACTGACAGCAGCTAGCATGCGTGTGTTAGCATGATGGCGTTTGCTAGCAGCGGTGAGGCTCACTTCGCCGGCTGCGTGCCGCCAACACCCGCTCCCCCGATAACCCGGCTGTGCGCGGACCACGCAGACGTGTTCGTGTCGCTGATGTCCAGTAGCCATATTCGCCACCTGTGGTTTGCCCCCATACGTGCGGCTTTACGGCACCGTTAGCCGTCCAGCTGCCACATGTAACCTAGCTGCTAGCTAACGCTAAATAGCTATTGTTGACTTGCAGGGAATCTCCTCGACAGCTATGTTTCCACGCTTTAAAAATCATATTGGCCCAAGTGTGAGGATTAAAAAGGACCAAACGCTGATAACCTCAAGTGTTTATTGGCGGTGTGCACCATGACACGGGACACACGGGATGTGTTTGCTGTGAGCCAGCGGGTTAGCGCGCGGTGTTATCAGATTTACGGTCGAGAATTCACAGAAGCGAGCCCCCGGTTCCTGACATTGTTGTTGCCCTCGCTTTCTAGTAAAAAAAAAGGGGGAGGGGAGGCCGGCCCGACTTTTATAGCGAACATCAAATGTCACGCGGGGCTCGCGATGACAGCATAGCTACTTATTTTCCCTCCCACGAAGGTTAACTGATCTGTACACTTATTTACAGGACGCGCTCACGGCTGTTGCCACTCGCCAGATGAGCCAATGTGTTTTCTTGATGGCTCACTGCACTTTCCCCTGATTGCTGCTCCAACCCTTTTTGTAGTTTTTAAGATCTCTAGAGCCTTTGGCTCGGATTAACCCGATCAAGGCTAGCAACCGTGTGTGTGTGTGTGTGTGTGTGTGTGTGTGTGTGTGTGCGCGTGTGCGCACACACACACTGGTGTCAGCAGTTTATATGGTCAGGTTGTGATTTAAAGATAACCTTCCCAGACTGGCTGCCATGCCCCAAATCCTGAGTCCTAAGCAAGAGCGTGCCTTCAAGTCATGCATTACTGGATCACGATCTACTGAAACGCCATGATGTAACCCTTGGTTATGTTTCTCTCACGTGTGTCCAATCACAACATACAAGTATTTCTACCTCCAGGTGTTGTGACTGGATAAATGAGCACACATACATTTTGTTATTGTTGTGTAGACTCCTTATTGTGCTGATGACATGTTCCACACATGTATGTTAGAAAGTGTTGCGTGCCACATTACATACAGTAGGGACCATCACTTCTGACATCATAATCCAAATGATATATTGCCAAATTGATCTATTATGAAATACAAGTCAGGTTTAAAAAGAAAAAAGAAAAAACAGAACCATGAGTGCTATTTATTTTCCCACAGCAAAATGCAATATTTTTGAATGTGCGTGTCTATATTTTTGCCCGTCATGTAATGAAAACAAATTGATTGACCAGATGCATCAGGGTTTGTGGCGCATCTTCACATCTGCCCAACAAGTCAAAGGGAAACCCCTTCATTTGGACATTTTCATTGTGTAACCTTGGCAGGGAGATAACTACAAAGCTGAGGGGGCTGAGAGACTCGTGCGTTTTATTTTTGTCGTGTCAGTCGCCATGCCTATCTTCTCTCCCCCTTGTTTTTTTGTTGCTATTTTCCCGACTCCCCTAAATTCCCCGCTTTTGATTATTATTATTCTTATTATTTTTATAGGTTTCCTCTCTGGTTATTCCCCATCTACACAACTAGCTTTTTTCTCTATATATGTATTAATGTCTCCTCCCACGCCTCATCGCTGTCCCTCCGTCTCGTCCGTTCTCCGTCCAGGCTGTGGAGGAGTTCCTGGGTGAGGTGCGAAGCCGGGAGCAGCCTCACAGCGCTGGGCTTGTGTCCCAACCCACAGCTGTAAAGTTTCTTATGGCCCGCAAGTTTGACGTCTCCAGAGCCATCGACCTCTTCCAAGCATACAAGGTACTGTGCTTGGATCTGTGACAAAGCTGACATGAATATATTCTGTTATCAACAGAACGCTGCATGTCCTTGGGGCCAAAAGATAGAGAAAAATATTTAATTTCAATATGTCCTGACCCTTTTCTGAATAATTAAATTTGTGATTTGAATTGCGAAAAATGTCTTTAGCCTTATTTGTTGGTGTAGTATGAACTCAAACTCGTTGATACCAATAATCCCAAATTCTGCTTGTTTAAATGAATAAAAGTAATTAGATAATTAGCAGTTTCATGCTGCTGCTAGCCGAAGACAAGTTTTGATATCTGATTGACAGCCGTTAATGATATGCCGAAAAGCTCTCCCCCTGCAGCGGCACACATGCTCGCAAGTCATAACGGTGTCCCGTCAGAGCAGGTCATAACCTGTTATTCAGTTCTGAATAACAAGGCTCCTATTGAACTGGAAAGCAGCATGTTTGATCAGTGTGATGCTTTTCATCAATCATTTTCAGATGCCGTTTTCTTTTTTTCTTGCATACCATTTTAAATTGCACGCTTCCCTCCCTCGTCTGTCATCGTATATCAAAATCAGAACACAAGAATCAAAGAGGGCATCATCAATATCAACCCTGACGAGGAGCCCCTACGCTCCGAGCTGCTGAGTGGAAAATTTACAGTCCTGGTGAGTGCGGAAGCAATTGTGAGCCACCCTGCAAGGATAAACGCAGAAAATGATGCTGTGTTGGTCTGCCTGTGCACGTTTGTGTTCAGAATGTATAGCTTTCTCGCAATTCCAAAATAATGGATGCACAATTGATGATAATTTGCATGTATGACGATATGTTGCATGTCCCCACCAGCCTGGCCGCGATGCGAAGGGTGCCGCTCTAGCGCTCTTCACCGCTCGTCTGCATCGGTCAGATGTCACCACCCACAAAGCTGTGCTGCAGGCCATCATCTATCAGCTGGACAAAGCCATAGAGAGGTGATTCCCTCACCCGTCATACACACAACCGAGTATCACCTGATCTCTACACACCAAATGAAAAGCAGTTTTTCTTTTTTCCGCCTCGCGCTAGTCACATGAGTTTGCCCGCATCAGAGTGGGCTTCCCTCCACGGAGACACCAACAAGGCTCCATCCACCATGGCAGACATAACCACTTTTGCTGCTACTTCAGAAAACCAAAACATCGTCCTGTCTGGATTCATAAACCTATTCTGGCGTATTTATTCACTGCAGCGATATCAACCCAAAATAAACCAATTTTTACCGCGTCGCGTGAATTAAGCGCCCGAGTGCGCATTATTTTTGCGAACCAGTGTCTCAAGTAGTTGCTAGAATATTATATGTATCACTTATGGCACGCTCATTTCGATCCCCTTCCTCTCTTGCTCAACAGCGAACAAACTCAAAGAGACGGACTCATATTCATCTACGACATGACCAACTCCACCTACGGCAACTTTGACTACGAGCTCTGTGTCAAGATCCTCAATTTGCTGAAGGTAAATACAAGGAACAAGCTTCTGTTTCCCTCAGATCTGCCTGCCTTCAAGTTTTCGGTGTCCAAGCGGTCTCTCTGAAATGATTGATGTATTTCCTAGGGGGCGTTTCCAGCTCGTCTAAAATGTGTCTTCATTGTGTCATCGCCTCTATGGTTCCGAGCCCCTTTCGCTGTCCTCCGCCTGTTTGTGCGCGAGAAGCTGAGAGAGAGGGTATGTGTTTCTTTTATTTTTCGTTGCCGTTACAGCATGACGTTTGGTTGTCATTTGAAAGGCGTTTTCTCTCTTCCCCCATCCGCCAGGTGTGCACTGTGAAAGCTCACGAGCTGGCCAGTCACATTCCAGTCTCCTCCCTCCCCGAGCACCTGGACGGGACGTCCCAGTACAGCCACGTGGCTTGGATCCAGTCCTGCATCAACACGCACACGAACACTGTTCCGGGCGGCACGCAAGAGCACGATCCGCACGACTGCGTCGGGAGCCTGCTGCGCTCCTACAGCTTAGAGTGCCGCAACGCAGGCGCGGGCGCCACGCAGCCGCACGGCCACATCAGCGCGCAGTTGGCTTCCGAGTTATCGGTGGCTAACTCGAACTGCTACGACGACAGCAACGCCAACTCACACAACCACTGCACCGAAGGCAGGACTCAAGGCCTAGGTCAGTACCCAGCGAGCCCGCAGTCCGCCGCCAACAGGCCGCAGGGGAACCACCAACACTGGAACGGCTCGGCAGGGAGCGGGGCCGGCGGCAGTTCGAGTCCCAACGCCAACACGAACAGCCGTTGCCGCCAAGCCCCTCCCCAGTCTGAGACGCCCCCCGACACGCCGCTCTCCCAGGTAGGCGAGGGGGATGCGGTGGACGGGAAGGTAACGGATTCCACCTGTGGGTCTCAGAGTGTTGACGTGAGGGAGGAGGATGATGAGGAGGAGGAGGATGACGATGAGTTTGAGGATGACGACGACGACGATGAGTTTGAGGAGGAGGAGGAGGAGGATGGCGTTGAGGAAGAGGAAGGGGTGCCTCCGTTGCCCCAGAAGTCGTTGCCGCGCCCGCCACACCAGCCGCCCTCCCAGTCCCCGCCCCTACCTTCGTCGTGGGGCGCAGATGACGAGGACGGCTGCGTGGAGGCGTCTATTCACGTGCCGGAGCAGGGGGGCATGACGGTGCACGATCTGGTGGAGCACGTGAAGAGGAAGAAGAAGAAGGGGATTTATCAGGAGTACGAGGAGATCCGGAAGGAGCCACCGACCAGCACCTTTGACTACTCCAAGTAAGTGATCAAAATATATTGTTGTTTTTCCTTCTGTGTGCTTTATTTTCTGTCTCAGCGAAGGAAAACTATGGGAGAGATAACACATCAGCCCGCTGTTTAACGACACGTATTCAATTCTGCCTTTTTTGCAGAAAACTGGCCAATCAGATAAAGAACAGGTACAGCGATGTGCTCTGCCTGGACCAGTCACGGGTGCGACTCTGCCAGCTCTGCGATGACGAGGATGAGGTATTTACGGATACGTCAAACCTCTGATTGAAATGGTCTCCGGATTAATTTGGTTCACAAATGTATTTTTTGTGGACAATGGATGATTTTACGGATGTTTGCTGTTGAATTGTGACTTTGCTGACAACACCAGGCCTCTGTTGCACCTTCTCATAAGAAGTGTGTTTTTGGTGGCCGATGAGGGAATGCGACGTTACATATCGGATGCATTTAGTTGAGTAATGATCGGCGGGCACAGAGCGGATCAGCAAGAGATCTGCGGTAAACGCAAATGTTGGAGCATTCGGGTCCATTCCTTGTGACGTCTTCGCCTGTCCTAATCTGCTGCATCTGATCTGTGTGACTGGAAGGTGGAATGCCTGACCGTATCATATTCAGTGGGTTTCATGTGGCTAACGGGACGGGCCTGTTGTTTCTGGCAACCTGGGTCTTATTTTTGTAAAACGAGTGCTATGTTATTGTAATAATGGCCAAAAAAAACTAATAAAATCAGACCAGGTTGTAAAATGTCCTTCAGACAAAATAATAAATGTTTTATGGCTCTAGAGCACATGTTGTTATTGGCAACTAAATGACTCTCATTTAAGATTGACTCAATCGGCTGTAGATACATTTTGTGTTATTCGTACCTATTAACTTTTTTATGTGACTCCAGCTTACTGCAACTAAGTGACTGGTCTCAACACATTTGGCCAATAGCAGTTAGCCGTGTGACGGACTGTAGTTGATCAGTGATCCGTACGATCCAGCCCCTGATCTCTGATAAATGCTACATTGTGACTGTTCAACAAATCTGTGTTGAAGGAGCAGGAGAGCTAGTAACGTTAGCAGCACCGGAGCTAACCGCTAACTTACGGAGGTTCTGTTGAGTTGCATCATGATGTGTTCATTCTCTATTCAGTACAAGTGAGTATTGGGCGAAGGTACATTATCACGATGTGTTCAAGTGTGATCTTGTCAAATGTAGTTTTTGGTGAGAAACTGGAATAAATCCGGTTTTCTGAAGGAGATATTTTCACAGCAACATCAAATACATATTAGAGAGAGAATTATGAGGTGTTAAACTTCCTAAAACTAGCTTGCAGTAGTTTATAATACATCATCAAAACTACTAACGCCAAAAGAAATGCATCAATAAACACAGTTTTTTCTTTTCTAATCATTTTAATTGTGTTTTTATGCAATTGTCGATGGTTTACACTAACTTCAGGGCGTTTGAAATTATGTAAAACAACAACAAAAGCAATCTATCTGCCGATATGGCTCATCGGGAATTGGTATTGACGGCAAAAGAACTTGCACAAGAGCATCTGTAAAAGTTATATATGCTCCCTTTTTTCTTTCTTTATGATTCGATCCGTGACTCGGAGCCGTGATACGATGCCGACCGTGACTTTAGTGATCCGTTGCCCCTCTGGTAGTAATGTTCAATGCCCTCCAACGGGAGGCAGTAGATCCCAGCACCAACCAGTCAGTCTCACCCTTTTTTTGTTTTTTGCAGACATCCGATTACATCAATGCCAGTTTCATGGACGGGTACAAGAGGAGTAACGCTTACATTGCAACTCAGGGTGAGCAACTGGGGACAGAAACTGCGGTCCCATTGTCTATCATCGTCATGTAGCCCTCCATGCAATAATCCCTCTTTCTGCACTAACCCCACTCTTTGGTGTCCTTCAGGTCCTTTGCCCAAAACGTTTGGTGACTTCTGGCGCATGGTGTGGGAACAGATGGTACTCATCATTGTCATGACCACCAGGTGAGACTCCTTTTTTGCGCCCGAGTCAATTCAGTGTCGGGAGTGTCCGCGTGACAGCGCGTCCTCGATTGGGCTCAAACCGGCGTGTGCTTGTGTGCGTCGCAGGGTGGTGGAGCGCGGCCGGGTGAAATGCGGCCAGTACTGGCCTCTGGATGAGGGCCGGACCGAGCAGCACGGGTACTTCCTGGTCAGGAACACGCACATAAAGGCGTTTCAGGACTTCACGCTCGCCCATCTTGAACTTTACAACACACAGGTAAGTCACACCGAACTGCGTTAGGACTTAAAGCGTTTAACTGTGTGAATTTGAGTTAATGAGACTTTAAAAAGTATCTTTTAATGGCTTCGGGGGGTTTTAAAAGTTGAATAAAAGATGGCTTTGTCAACGGAGTCTGTTCTGTTTTTTTTCTTTTCTGTCATGTAATTTAAGAATATTGCTTGGTGTGGATATTGTCCCACATGCTTGTACATGCCGTCACGAAAGAAGAAGTCTGATATCTTTTTATTTTATTGTCCCTTCCGTGAACTTCCGTGCCTTTCCCCTCAGTCTGGAGAGAGACGGGAGGTGTGCCACTACCTCTACGTCAGCTGGCCAGACTTCGGCGTGCCCAAAAGCGCTTCCGCCATGTTGGACTTCCGCGAGCACGTACTTCAGAGGAGGGAGGCTGCAGTCCAGAGCCTGGGCTCCAGTTGGACGGGGCCTCCCGGGGGCCCCCCTGTGGTTGTGCACTGCAGTGCCGGCATCGGCCGCACAGGTAAACAAACATGTACCACGGTGGCGTTCAGGTATACCGTCGTGTTTATGCAAAGACCTTGTTACTGTGTGTCATACAGTGTTGCTGTATGGAAATAAACAAATATAGTAGTGCTGGGTATCAATTCTACCAAAAAGTTTTCTGTCATATTTGTTTTCATTGTCAGAACCATAGAAGTATTGAAGTTTGATACCCAGCCTTCAACATTAATAACAACATAGTCGGCAAAATTAGTTTTAGATTTTCCTCTGGTGTTGTGTCTCTATTGTCGAGTCCTTTTGTGGCTCCACGCCAGAGACAGCCGAGGCTGGAGACCTCGTGTTTTTCGGGATGTCTCTCCGGTCCATTCTTGTGAAAATATCTCGAGTATGCCTGGAAGGGGAAGTTCTCCAAATTTGGCACGAAACGTCCTCTTGGACACGAGGGTGGCTTTCTCAGAATTTGGTGGTCAGGAGTCACTGCGACCTCACAAATAGAGTTCATGGCCAGAGCTCAAGATTAATATCCTAATGATGACAATATCACACAGCTGTCTCATAGGATGAAATGATGACGTGAAGGCGTTTGAGACGGGGATGTAAACTGTAACACGACTGGTTGGCAGAGGCATCCTTGTAGTTACTGCTTCCTGTGTAACCTCTCCGTCTTCCGCCCGTCCTCCACCAGGCACCTTCTGCACCCTGGACATCTGCCTGTCCCGGCTGGAGGACATCGCCACGGTGGACGTCCGCCAGACGGTGCGGCGCATGCGCACGCAGAGGGCCTTCAGCATCCAAACCTGGGACCAGTACTACTTCTGCTACACGTCGGTCATCGAGTACGCCCAGCGCCACGGGAAGCTGAGCCCGGTGCAGTGGTCCGACTCCGACCTGGAGACCGACAGCGAGTGAGGGACGCGCGGAGGGAGAGCGAGCGGCGACGCGGGGGGACGGCCCGACCGAAGCCGAAGTCACGCGGACGAAAAGAGCGAGGAAGGACGCCACAGGGGGAGCGACTGCGGTTAGCAGGTCCGTCCTTCAATCAGAGGATCGGCGGTTCGATTCCCCGGGTCCGCCACCCCAGGTCGATTGTCTCCTTGAGCAAGACGCTTAACCCCACGTTGCTCCCCGTAGCCGCGTCTACGGCGTATGTGTTGTAAGTCGCTTTGGATAAAAAGCGTCCGCTAAATGAAATGTAATGTAAAAGAACGTTCCAGATGTCTCTGCTGCCATAAGAGAGAAGAGACAAAAGGACGGAGATGTTGTTTTGGCTCTTCGATGTCACGATACAGACTCCCGCGGTTGCTCCTCCTTCACGTGAACGGATCGACGGAGGAGGTGAAGAGCCGGAGGGAGACGCAAAAACAAAAGAGACATACAGGGAGTAGAGACTGCACGTTGTTTGAGAGCAAGCTGTCCTGCCAATTTCCGAGCCCCTTTTTATTTAGCAAACTACAGGTGGGGGTGGGGGTGGGGGGACTTGGCCTGCCCTGAACCTGAACCTGTCTTGTTGACAAGAGAGTCGTACGAGTTGTAGCATTTTTATATTGACTTGCACATGAGGAATGACAAACTTGAACTTAACCCCTTGACGCCCTCCAAACCCTTTTTATTGTTTCCTTTCTTGTTCCTTTTCGACCCTCAACACGTCTGTGATCGCAGATCATGTGATTGATGTGGAAAGGTTCAAACTTGAAAACTTTTTTTTTTCTTTAAAGAGGAAATGGTTGTTTGTGAGCAAATGGTCTTAAGTGACAGTAGATCAGCGTGAGCCATTTAGTCCATTTCCGTTTGTTTGTTTTTCTCCTGTTTTTCTTTTCCAAGTCCTTTTTTTCTTTTCTTTTTTTTTATATGGTGCATTTTCTACGTGTGTTTCATATCTGTGCATATGTAGACTAACTTTTCAAAGCCAAAGTCCTCACCCTGAATGCTTGGATGTACTCCTTTGAGATATTATAGACTGAAGCTAATGTATATTCTTGTAACATACATTATTGTGCATAATAACAACCTCTGAGAGAAGAGCAAGAAAAAGAAGCCTTGTTTAATATAATTGACTTAACCGTGAGAAGAAATATCTATGTAGCGAGCCAGGCTGTGACAAAATACACAAAGGAGATCTGGTATTAAAACTGATATCGTATTGCAAATCGGTGTGATTTGTCAGGTCTAACATCGTCTTTACTGTTGGAGCGTTCCGATTGGACGATCCCAAGTAATTTGGCCTTAACTAGATTCACTGCCTCGTCGTTCTCAGACCTAAACCATACCTGAAACTGTAAACTTGTATTCCCCCCTCCCCTTATTTCCGACTCGTACTCTCTTGATACCACAACCGTTGCGTCTGATTCTGGAGGTCTAGTCTGCCTCAGATACTTGTGCCTTCAAGTCCTCCTCAGCTTAACGTCTCGCCGGTATAGTAATAACACCCGAACGAGTGCACTTGAGTAGCGCACACGTGTCGCGCAGGACACCCACATTTTGCCTAAAGTCCTGCACGTAGTAGCGCGCTGCTTACGAATACCATGGAAGTAGTGCGTCATCTGGGAGCGAGTTCTGGTTCGAGACCTGGCTATAGTTTTATCATTTGACCTCGGGGGTAATTCTAGTGTTGTTTTTTTGCCGAGGTTCAAAGATCAGTTTCTGGGTTTGCCTCTTAAATTATCATTTAAGTAAAAAAAAAAAAAAGAAAGAAGGAAAAAAAAACTATATCGACTTTATTTTGTATTTTTTACTGTATTGTATCCTACTATATTTATGTCTTTGTAAAGCTTCTACAATATTGAAATCGGTGAATGTTGGTACGACGCGACGGAGAGAAACAAAGTCATAGCATTTGATAAGCTGAACAAATCCGATGGGAGAGGGAGTGAAATATATATATATTTTTTGTTTTTCACAATGAGATTTTTGGTGGAAAATGTCACTTGCCATTGTATTTTCAGAACTGACTTGTATAAATGGTGATGTTGGGGGGAGGTGAAGCTAACGTTTTTAAGACCATTTATTGTTAAACACAGTAATAATTACATTAACGTCATGTGCTGTCTGGTACCCAATGCCAAGGCCGAAGCAAGAGTAAAAAAAAAAAGACAAAGTGGCTGCCATTTCTGTTCACAAAACCCAGCTCGATGTCTGTTAGTCAAACAAAATATAAATATATATAAATGTATATCTAGAATGGGTTAAGGTTCATCAGCATGGAAAACGAGCCTTGAATGTTTTATTTTGGGGGGTAATGGCGTCTGAGCAATTTAGTCAAGACGGCCCTGGATATTGTTGGTGAATGTGACCCTGCATCCCTCAATGCCAAAGCCCAGGCTCACCCTGAAGATGTCTTCTCCTGTCTCACATCCTCAGCATGGACCCAACCAGTGCAGCCTTGCATCCACGGACACGAGAGGGACCTGTATAGACACGAAGTGTGTGTGTGTGTGTGTGTGTGCGTGTGCGTGTGCGTGCGTGTGTGTGTGTGTGCGTGCACGTTCGTTCAAAGAGTCTTGGTCCCCCTCCCCCATGCTACTTTTCACTTGTACGAGAAACAGAGAATGCAAACGTGCATTTTGTTCACCGGTGTTCATTTAAATGTTCCTTTTTGTGTTTTTGTTTTTTTGTTTTTAAGTTCTCGTGATTGAATTCTGGCCTTTTTTACATGCTGTCGGCCCGGCTGTCCCATTAAAGCAACGGTATTACTATCATGAACGAGTTGCAGAGCTAATGTGACCTCTTCTTGACTGGGTGCTGCGCAGCGTGGACACAAACGGGCCTCCGTTGTTTTACAAGCTGATTTTACACACCAAACATCTGATGATTAGAAACTATAAAGCGTTGTTGTAGATCACATTGCTCTTAGATCAACCTCAACCAACCAAAACAGTGAAATGCTACTTGACAGTAATATATAGTGCAGCGTTACGCTTACAGGGAGCAGGTTTCTGCATTGTTTACTTTGTGGGGGATTTCCACTTTTATCTGAACCATTTTTGACCGACTTGGGGCTCATGTGGCAACGTTTTGGACACAATTATTTGCAAAGGAAACGTCTTGTCCGTCTACAAGAAAAGAGAGAAGGTGGTGGAAGAAGTCAACTACTGAGCAACCTTTCTTTAGAGCTGCTACAGGAATGCTTCGCCCAGATAAAGGTGTCGTTGATGTGACAGTTGGGTCTCTTTATGTACAGATTAGACTAACAAGCAGATGTTATTACCTCTGGACAAAGCTAGACCAGCTGTTTTTACCTGCTAAGCTTACTGTGGCTTCATATATGTTTAGAATATTTGGCCACTTTTAAATTGACCCTTTGCCAGTTTCTGTCACCACCTGAGACTGGACATCTTGAGTCCCACTCAGCAGGCATAGCGCAGGTGTATTCTTAACTAAATGGAACTGTCTGGTCGCTAACGTTATTGTTATCGTTTTCCCACTATCACAAGTCAAAATGCATGAAGACATTGTGTGTTGAACACACAACAAGATGTCTTCCACCTTTATTTATAGCAGCACACATGTTGCTTTGGGGTATAAATTAACCATTAAATATTTTTTGACTGCTAAATAATGGCTAACATCTGTAATAATACAACAAACAGCAGCTTTAGGTACCAGAAGTTATACAGCCTTTATTTTAGAATAAATATACAAGTGCATTACTGATAATGTGACCGGTTCTGGTTGAACGTTACACTGAGAATGAAATCAGGGTTCCCACACATTTCACATATTTCAAATTCCATACTTTTCTAGACTCAAATTTCCACCATATAAGTATTTTTGCCAGAGGATTGTAGCTCAGTACCTTGTCTCATACAAACCAGTTAACACCAAACAGCAGCACAGAACTAATCGTCCAGAATATGGGCCAAAAGTCTGAAAACAAGTACTTTTCCATTCTTTTCTTTTTAACAGACTTATCCAGACCTGATAATAATTACTCAAATCAAATTCCCTACTTCTAGGAACCCTGACTCACTCTGTGTGTGTGTGTGTGTTGTCACGAGATTAAACAAAGCTTCCGGTTCATCCAGGTGGGTGTACAGATGAAAGTTAAAAAAAGGCAGCCGGTCGGTGAATCGGTTGCCGACTGAATCCTGAAACCGCGCGGCATCATCTGCGGATGTGGTTGTTCTGAAGTGAGGCGGGGTATGAGTTCTTGGCTCGGGAGCAGGACGCGCAGCAGACGCTCCTGTAGTAGGTGTACACGCACAGCCGGGCTTGAACCACCACCATGCAGTTGTGGTACTGGTCGCTGCACGATGGATCTGCATGGGGGGGGGGGGCAAGTGAGACATACGTGAGGCGATAAGAAGCAACTCAAACTCTTCCACTTGGGAGTTATCGACCACACCCAGCCTTCTGAGTCAGTTCACCAGGCCTCAATGCTCAGCAAGTGAATCAAGACAAAATACATGATGAATACAGTGCCTTTGCCAAAAGCATTCCTCTCAGCAGGTGCAGCACTTTGCTCTGCAGACTCACTTATCTCGCCGACACAGGGCTGCTCGTTGCACTCTTCTCGGCCCTCCGGGGTCAAACCGGGGTCACAGCGGTCGCTCGGGGTGACGTTGTCGGCGAGACAGCGTACCTCGCGGACGCGGTAGCCCCCGTCGCAGGAGCGTGAGCACTGAGATGGAGAAGGGTCGGGGCAGGGAGGAACCACACACATGGTATAAACGTCATGTTAAGGACTTCATGTACTTCTGAATGTTTCCTGAATTAAAGATGACATTCATAAACTCTCCGGCCCACATTGTCTTTCTAGAAATGTCACTCTTGACTTGAGAATCCACTGACATTGTTGAGCACGGGTTTCACTCAAACTTTCTAACGAAGAAATAAACCTTTTGGAACTATTCACGTTAAAATCTGTGGATTATGCTTGAGATTTTTATCGTCATTTAACAAAATAATCCCACTTGGATTTTGACCCTTTAACGCTCCTGTATATGACAACCACACCTCTTTATACGGACTGACCCCTCACACATTACCTGGGTCGTCCGCGAGGGCTCCAGGGTTTGCAGGGACACTTACCGCGCTCCACTCTGTGACGTACCACTGCACGCCGCAGGGCTTCAGTCTGCACAGCTGAGCTGTGATTGGCTGAGAGAGGCCGGAGCATTTCACCCGGTCCGCAACCTCCACGCGACCGTCGTCGTCGTTGAAAATGCAAACCACACCCCGGGTCTGTGTGCCGTTCCCGCACTCTGCCGAACACTTAACACACACACACAGACTTCAAATGGATCTTTTCATAGTGTGTGTGTGTGTGTGTGTGTGTGTGTGTGTCAATTACCTGACCCCAGGGCCCGGTGTACCATTCCAGGCGGTTCTGGCAGGGGCCCGCCTCGCACGATGTCGCCTCTGGTGGGCGTTGCCCTTCGCAGCTGTCCAACGGGAGATCAGTCACGTGATCCATCAGGCAGAGCGCTGTCCGGGTTCTACTGCCGTGACCACACTTCGCAGAGCACTGAAGAACATCGCACACACGCTCCAAATCAGGGCCACTTCATATGTGATTACACACACACGCACACACAACAGTCTCTGCGTTACCCGTTGGCTCCAGAGGGACGTGAACCAGCTGCGTGCACAGACTCCCATGTCACAGTTCTGCAGCGTGTCTGGCTTGAGGTTCATGTTGCACTCCTCGTCCTCCTCCACGTCTCCCTGGTTGCTCACGCACACAACCTCCCTGCTGCGCTGGCCCACCCCACAGGGCACCGAACACTGGGGGGGGCGGGGGACAGAGAGGGTGAATGGGTTTACCTTTATGAAAGTACTAGTATGCAGGAGTACGGAGGCCTGTGAGTGGTCGCTCACCGGGCTCCACTCGGATCGCGTCTCCCACTGGCTGCAGATCTTCAGCTGACACGTGGACGCGGTCACCGGCCGGTCGGGGGACCCGCACAGCTCTTCGGCCGCGGTGACCGAGGCCTCCGTCCCGTTGGCGGGAACTCGGGTGACCTGGCGGCAGATGACCTGGCGGTGCTGAGAGCCGGGCCCGCACCGCCTGCTGCACTCCGACCACTCGCCCACGTCCCAGCTGGCGGCCAATGGCGGCGGGGAAATGAAGAGTGACAAAAGATGCGGTTGAGCGTTGAGCTTGGCGAAGACATTCAAGCTGAGTTTGTCCGAGTGCCACGTCCTCATTTCGACCGCAGTTTACCACGGTCTACAGGGGGGCATTAGAAAGCCTCCAACGGGAGATCAGAAACAGGGACAAGCGAAGTGAGCCAGTGTGTGTTGCACAAGTTCAGATGTTTCTCTGGGTTCTATTACTCCCCCCGACAGAAACGTATCGGTTTCATGCCGAGAGCCATCAGGGATCGCTGGCGCTGCGGGCGAAACATCTGACAGACCCGCAAGCAAACGTGCAGCTACTCCGCTAACACCCCGCTGCATCTTGGCGACATGCTGCGACCCCGCGGTATTTACCACGAGACGCTCAAACCGGAGAAGCCACACCAAAGAAAGTCAGCGCGATTGACTTTGACAATGTGTGCGATATAAAGCCTTGAGAGTAACAGCGTTGTGTGGAACTAATGCAACGACGTGCATGTGTCTTATTCTCATGAATCATGGCCGTTGTATGCACCGTGTGTGTGTGTGTGTGTGTGTGTTGCTCACTATGCAGGGCAGGGCTGGGTGTTGCAGTCTTCTTCTTGGTCCGTTGGCTTAAGGGCGGGGTCACAGAGGTCAGCAGGAACAGTTGTTTCGGAGTCTTTCTCAACACACCCCCAGAGTAACTGACGCCTGCCTGGCAACACACACACACACACACACACACACACACACACACACACACACACACACACACACACACACACACACACACACACACACAGAGAGAGAGAGAGAAAACTAAGCAAGTGAATGTTCGTTTTGTCCGCAAAAATATGGCTGTATATATACATATTTGACAGAAGTTGGCACATGCATTTTGCCAGCAATCTCAGCCCTTTGGGTGAGTGACAGCTACTGTTTCATTTAAATTTAAAACCCAACCGATCAGAATCTTTTCGGGAGGAGGGCTTAAAGAGAAAGTGTTTCAGAGAGAGGCTGAGTACACAGGTATATTCAGACAGTCAATATGAGGGAAAAAAAGAGTTTTTTCAAACATTAAAGCAGGTAAATATGTTTGAATGGAAACCCCAAAATGTAACCCAAAAAGTAAGAACCTAAAATGTTTTGCATGATAAGTCCCCTTTAATGTAAGCCTGCCTGCACACTAAATGCCCCAACTAATGATTTAGCACAAATTTTGAAAAAGAAAACCACAGATTTGTGCGGTCACATCGTCTTTGAAATACGGGTGTTTTCTCACCTGCGCCGCAGGTGGCGCTGCACTCCGTGTGCCCACTCCTCGTCCAGGCGTAGGTGGGCCGGGTGTCAGAGGGAACCTGGTTAGGGTGGGGTGTCTCTTTGATGATGTCATTGTTGGTGAGGTCACCTTGGTGGCCCTTCTCACCAGAGTGGGATGGGCCTACTGTCGCAACTACAAGAGGAACCCAAATTTGAAAGGCAAATAATGGGGAAGAAAGGTTGTGATGTCACTTGAAATGTTGGATAGTGTGTGTGTGTGTGTGTGTGTGTGTGTGTGTGTGTGTGTGTGTGTACAGACTGGGATCGATTGGCCTACCCATCACTCCCCTGTTCCCTGTTTGCTTTGTTCCACCTGTTTGGACGGTTGGTTCACCTTTCATCGTTCTTATTATCATGAGATCTTATTATCATGAGTAATTAAAGTGCCCTATACACTGGATATTGTCGGGAGTCGTTATCAGACATCTGGTGACCTCTGTGGGTCTGATCAGCAATAAGAGTTAATAAAAACACCTGCGTGGATGTGCAGGGCCTTTGACAATGCGTTGTCTTTTGGGATCCCCGGTAATTAACTCATTATTTGTCAGCATCAACAGACACAAATGAAGTATTTCTTTCAAAGAAATCTATTTACTGTAGGTTGAATATTCGGTAATGAAATAAATCACGGCCCAAGTGACCGATTATCGTCTCCGTGGGCGGTGGAGAGCTTCTTTGCCGGAGCCAAGTCTGGCTGCCTGCCTGCATCAAATGTTATCAAAATCCTAATTGAGTATTCGCAGGACGATGAAAATGATACATATTGGCGTTACTGTGTAATCTGAACTGAACACACACACACACACACACACACACACACACACACAAACAGAGGCATCTGTTTTGTGTTACGCTCCCTGAGGGCAAACTAGAATATTCAGACGTGAGAAAATGTCACAGCGGTCATTTAGGGTCGCCCTAAAGAAGTGTGTTTGTGTGTGTGAGTGTGTGAGTGTGTGAGTGTGTGTGTGTGTGCACTCACCCAGGGGCGAGACGTCAGATGGTGGCTCTGGCTCAGGAGTGGGGTGTGTGTTCTTTAAAGGCACACTGTACTCATAGTATACACTGGAACCTGGTTGCTGGTAGATCAGCTGTGGGGAAGAGAGATGGATGAGGTGACGTGTACAGCATTGTAGTTATAGTAGTACTGTGTGTGTGTGTGTGTGTGTGTGTGTGTGTGTGTGTGCATTTGAATAATAATAATGGTCCTGGTCTCACATAAACATGCAGGTCCTCGGTCAGCGGCCCGGCGGCAGTGATGGACTCTCCATTGCGAGAGCGGATTTCGTTGGGTCTCTGGTACGTCAGCCGTGTCCCCGCGGCAGCGAAGATCCCCGGCCTGTCAATCACCCAGTCGCCGTTGACGACGGAGAGGCCGCTTTGGGTCCGCAGAGCTGGAGGGGAAACCCCATGTTCATGCATCAGTGTACTGTTTGTCATGGGGAAAATATGTGTGTGTGTGTGTGTGTGTGTGTGTGTGTGTGTGTGTGTGTGTGTGTACCCAGGTAGTTTCGGCTCTTCACTGTCTCCCTTATGCTGACATTGCGTGCTCCTGCAGGGATATCTGCGATCTTATGGTAGCCAACCTGCAAGAAACTTCTGGAGAAATTCGCCTTTATCACCCGAAAGCCCTGCCAACAAACACACACACACACACACACACACACACACACACACACACACACACACTTTAACCCTTTATCCCAGTTAGAGCCAATTTCGGCTCTAGGCTTTTTTTTCTTTTTCCCTGTGTTTGAGTCGTCGTAGGAACCCCAAATTAATTCCAATACTTGTGTTTATTGTATGTATTTGTTCAGCAACGTCTTGGGAAAAAAATGTATATCTGCAAAAAAATCACTTTTAAAAGATATTTTGATCATAACTATGAACATCCATCAAGATTTCCCAAAAATGCCTCCTTGAGCGGTCACCGAGTTTTTCAAACTGTATTATGGTGCCCTAACAACAGCCCACATACTAATAAGACACCTTTTGGGAAAGATTAGGACCTAAAGAATCGGAATATGCACCACAATTCATACTAGAACACAGCATTTGGGTGTTAAAAGGACTTTCAATCAAAAAACTGTGTTGTTCGGTTCAAAAATTTAGTTTACGTAAATACTTAAACTTAACGGTTACTTGAATTATGTTTCACACCAGATGTCTGTTCTCACAAGGGTTGCGGTATTGTAGCAATTTAAATGAAGTTAAACAACAATGTGGTTCCGGAGATAATATGTTGTTGTTTTTTGTCTGATAATAGGAGCAGGGGGATTTTCAGGTACAGACCCAGAATGTGCCTCTGCAGACACTGCAGCACATGGCTCTCACCATCACTGGCGGGGGTTTTCATAGATTCCGCTGGATCACTATGCTCTTTTTCTCCCGTTCTACCTCATCCCTCTTTCTCTCTCTCTCTCTCTCTCTCTCTCTCTCTCTCTGGAAACCCCACAGCTCAGCTCAGCTCAGTCCAACAGTTGGTTTGAGTCGGGGAGCCTTTCTGGTCCCCCGTCCTCCTCATGCATCCTCTATGTTTGCATGTTTAAAGTCGCACTGCTCTGCTCTTCTTCATGTCATGTCTATCACAAAAGGCCCCTCTGCTTCTGCCTTTTTAAAATACTTTTATTTACAACTGGCTCGATCTGTTAATGATCAGAGTGAGTGACAAAGAGATAATCTAAAACAAACCAGTGGTCGGTAATGCAGTTATTCCTGACCCACTAACACAGATCACATAAATTATGAAATTGCAACTTGAAAAATACGTGAAGCTACACATGAACATGAACCATGTGGATGTCCTACCTCCAGAAGGGGTGGGCTGGCTTTGGTATCCCAGGGAAGAGCACCCGAGGGTGGGTAGAGCAGAGCGATGAGGTGGAGGAGAGCCAGAGCTCGGCCCTGCTGCAGGGAGCAAAGCTGCTGCCACAATCCAGCCATGGAGAGACTGAGGGAGGGAGGACGCTCCCACACACACACACACACACATTAAACGTGTGTGTGTGTGTGTGTGTGTGTGTGTGTGTGTGTGTGTGTGTGTGTGTGTGTGTGAGTAGAGGTTGGCTTGAGGGGTGGGAGGGGGAAAAAGGCAAAGTTTGGGAGGGATGTAAGGAGTTGTGTTACACTTTCTTTCTTTTTTTTAAGTTGTTGCAAGTTGGAAGTCGCACCCATTTCGCACCTCGGTGTGAAAGCTGCGACGGCTCACGCTTCTGGCTTGATGACAGGCTCCTGTAGTGTACCGTCCCAAAAACAATATCTCTCCCTATGAATCGTCACGCAGGATTGTGAGGCTTTGGACACACATCGCTCTTGACTTCTCGTTTTCACCCTATAAAGCCATTCTAGTCCTGGGTAATTCCTTTCTTTGTCATTTTTTTGGGTATACCACGTTAACAACGGCTTGGTTTGACCATAATAGAAAGGATACGTTAAATATATCCACAACTTAACCTGTTCTGCGTGATTCAGTATTCCTTCATCCGTGATTCACTTCCAACGGATGCCGGCTCCATAGTGACTCAGTTCAGCCCCGTACCAGGTCGACTCTGAAATGACTATAAACCTACTGGCCAGGCATCAAAACCCCAACACTCCCAAGTTTGCATGGACACAAATGATTGGGAGACGTTGGAACACAGGAGGGTGCGGTGTGTTCTCCTGGCTGAATCATTCAGTTCTGGGCAGAGGACCCTTATAGGGCCCTGTAAACACACAATGTAGGGTAGCTCGCCCGGCTCTTTAACTTTCCACGTGAGCAGAGGTGACATTTGTAAATATCAGAAACTACTTCAATTAAACGTTGCGCGTTGCAGTGTGGAGAAATTTAAAGGGACGGAGCGGAGGTGATGTGTTTTTCCCTACCTGTGTCGTGCGGAGAGGCAGAAACACAACGTAAAAAAAGCATTTCCCCCGGAGATTGCCAGCTGATCGACACCACAGCTGCTCACAACACGGGTGTGAAATTGAAATTGGCTGAGAGTCTCACAATCTTCTCTATGAACCTCTTTCTGATCGCGCGTGTCTTTAGCTGTGTGTGTGTGTGTGTGTGTGTGTGTGTGTGTGTGTGTGTGTGTGTGTGTGTGTGTGTGTGTGTGTGTGTGTGTGTGTGTTTAAACCCCACAAAGATATATGAGTCACACATGTGTGGATAAAGCGCCATGATGTCCCTAATACATGGGGAATCAATCGGGCCACAGTGAAAGCAGTGTGGGTGAGAAAGAGAAGCGGGTCTGCGATGGAGATCTCTGTCTGCGTCTGTCTCTCTTTGTGACCTTTGACCTGAGGCACATAAGGACACTGACACACACCATCAGGAGTATAGCACAAACACAAACATACACAAACATACACATGTTTTTTTCTTCTTTATTTCGCCTCTCTGGCACAGAGCCAGATTTAAGATGCCGGTCCCCTGCAGTCAATACTTGACAGATGCATTCTGGGAGCCTCCTAAAGTCTGTCAGGGAATACTGGGAATTCTGTCCCCGGCGCTGCAATGTCTATTTTCCACTGTGACAGCTTAATAGCTGCCATGTCTGATTACACACACACATACACACACACACACACACACACACACACACGCTGGAAGTGGCACAGCGGCTCTTAAACACAACTCAAACAATGACAGGTATTCCAGCATAGCTCGCATGCATACAGGTTGCTGCGACAATGATCTGTGACGATTATATTGTTTTCCACAACGTTGAATGTGCTTACTGAAGGTTGTACGTGTGAGACTTTTACTGGCAGTCCCTGCAGCAAACGCTGGCTGGCTGTGGAAGTTCTGCGCGGTCTGTTAAAAGCATTGACTGTAACGGAACTTGTCCTCAAAAGCATTACAACCAATTTTTTATTTTTTTAATTCATGAAAGAAAAAAAGAAAGGTTTCTCTTGAGTTGCATCTTATAAAAGGACCCAGAGGGGAGGAGGGATGGGAACACCCACTGGCTTACAGAACGTTACAGTACATTGAAAATAGGTTTTAAATGTGCAGTAAGATGTGTGAGCTCATGCAGATTTGGGAATAAAAGAGCCCTGATAAAAAAAAAGAAAGAGAAAAAAACGTCTGAACCAATTTTGTTCTATTGCTTTGCCGAGATTGAACCATATGTGACTATTTAAAATGTGTGTGTGTGTGTTAGCTGGCCACTTTTAACCACACAAAAAAAACAAGCGGAAAGGAAGACAACATGCTCACACAGTCAACAGAGATTTGGTTCATCCCTGAAATTAAATCTTTTCGTCCTTACAGCGCCATACTAACAGATTTTCTACATTTGTCTCTCTTCTCCGTTCCCCCATTTCTTTTCTCATCTTCCTCTGCTCTCCCTTCTCTTTTCCATTACTCACACTCGTCTCCTCCCCCAGCTGTGGGTCGTTTGATGTCCCTCTGACCCGTCCTGGCCAGCTGCCCCCAGAAACCAAATGATGGGTTCTGTCATCCCACTGACACCTGGACGCACCCTAACTGCCGGTTGCTAACGACCAACTCCTTCTCCAACGACCATGAGAAGCGCAGGACGACCACCGATCAATCACGGAGAAAACATTCCCTGGCTAAGTGTCAGGTTAAATGTCAGGATGCAACATTTGAACATTTGCTAAACATGTTTTTCATATACGTCACACAGTCTCATGCATGACTGGGACGGCCCGATCGCCAGACTTAAGAAACAGGAAGCCTTGCTCCTTACAGGTGCAGCAAGATGTCCCTTTCCACTACAGTTAATGTAGGACATTGGCCCAGAGAGAAATGGTTCCTGGCAATTTTCCCAACAAGAAAACGGCAGCAGTGAGAGTGGTTGTATACAGTCATTACAGCTGGCTGACAAGAAGTCAGGGGTCTGTTAAAATACATGCAGTGACCTCTGACCTCACCTCTCACCTTCTGCTAATTACAGACTGGAGGCACACACACACACACACACACACACACACGCACCTTCTGACACCATAAATACACCTCTCTGGTCAGCCGCTGCAGCCACATGCCTACAGCACATTTCTATCCCACAGGTTGTATATACCTGCCCTTGAATGCACATGAGGTTATGAAGTAAGGTACATTTCCCAGCTAACCACTACTATATATATATATATATATATATATATATATATATATATATATATATATATATATATATATATATTGTTTGCCATTTCATACCTTAGTAAAACAATGTTGCACTGAGAGGGAACGCAATGGGTATTTTTATTTCTACAGTCCGAGTATCGTCTTCAATACTTTGTATTGTTGTGAAGTTACTAAACTACCCAACAGTATGTAACAAATTAAAAAAAACAGCTCCACCTTGACCACCTATACGACATCAAAATGCTGCGTACACATGAAGTTCTGATTGTAATCAGAGCAGGACTTATACTTGTAATTGAGTATTTGTATGCTGTGGTCTTGCTAATACTCAAGTAAACAATCTGAGTACTTCTTCCACCACTGGCTTGCCATCTCAGTCCGACAGGATGTTAAGTGCTTTATATCATGCTCTGCACCTACGAGACATTTTCTTTTTCTCCCCTTGTTTACTCTCTCCGTGTGAAACCAATACAATTTACCTTCATACATTTTTTTTTGTTGAGAGAGGTGTTGATTCAACTTCATGGTAATTTACAATATGAGGTGTTTCTAATATTGTGTCCACCCCATCTATTTTGACAGTAGATAAACAAAAATGTGTGTCCGTATGACGCACTACAATTCAACTGCACTATAACCTACAGCCTCTGAAAGCACCATGAAGTTGAACATGGCCGCAGTATCGTTCTTCGCCACAAGGGGGCGCGGAGCGGCGGACAAACCGGAAGCAGGAAATGGAGTCAGTCGACGAGCGAAATTCAAATTTCTGGGACAAAACATCTCTGCCACATCGCTTTTCTACATGACGTGTGGCTGCTAACTGATTTGTACCTTCTTCCTTACCCGTTTTCACACACATTCAGGTAAACTCACCATGTCGAGCATTGAGTTAGCTAGCAGCTACGTATGTTTAAAAAAAACAACTTTTAGTGGTATTAACGGTTTTTGTCAGCCAGTTAGCGAACATTGCAATTCTCTTTAACGTCTATTTAGCTTGCTGGGTGTTAGCTACCTGCTAACGTTTACATTCAGCCGAGAGATAATTGGTGTTTTGCAGTTAAGCCGAGTGTTTCTAAGCGAGTCCAGTGCTAACGGCTTCTGTGAACCGTTTTCTCTCTCCCCGCAGGCAGCGGGCACCATGCCGGTGGAGAGGACGGAGCAGCGCGGAGCCGAGGAGCTCCACAAATACTATGAGGTGTACGAGACCATCGGCGCAGGTAATGACCATGCTGACGTGTGTCAGCGCGTGAAACGGCTCTGTCGGTGCCGTGTCCTCTCTGATGTCTGTGTGTGTGTGTGTGTGTGTGTGTGTTGGTCAGGAGGCTTTGCCAAAGTCAAGCTGGGTCGACACATCCTGTCGGGAGAGAAGGTTGCCATTAAAATCATGAACAAGAAGGATCTCGGGGTGAGTCAAATAATCCCTTTGCGCACTCAGGCTTTTGGGGGAATCCGTTGTAGATGTTTGCATTAAACTGGGAATCCTGAGACAAAACAATAACAACACAAAGTTACCACACCCCAATGTGATGATTGCAAGGTTTGCACTGATATGACTCAAGGAAAGGCTCCACATCCTTATGTTACAATTAAATAGTATAATTAGATGTATGGAAACACATTTTAAAGTTAGGATCAGTGCAATCAACTGTTATTCCAAAATGACACAGAAACCCAAAAACTAATTATACATTTGGAAAAAAACAACAAACTCTGTCACCCTCAGGTTGACCTGCCTCGTGTGAAGGTGGAGATCGAGGCCATGAAGAACCTGAGTCATCAGCACGTCTGTCGTCTCTACCAGGTCATAGAGACCTCCACCCAGATCTTCATGGTGCTGGAGGTGAGCATGCAATCTACTGTGTGTGTGTGTGCGTGTGCGTGTGTTCAGTAATTTTGCATCTTTCTCCCCCTTTTTTCTTTAATATCTCAGTACTGTCCGGGTGGGGAGTTGTTCGACTACATCATAGCAAAAGACCGTCTGTCAGAGGAGGAGACCCGGGTGTTCTTCAGACAGATTGTGTCCGCGATGGCCTACGTCCACAGCCAGGGATACGCTCACAGGGACCTCAAACCGGTAAAGACAACCACCGATTGCGTGTGACTGAGAGGATGTGAAACGGCAACAAAATGCTTTTCTGTGACCGTATACTGACCCGCTCGTCTTTAACTGTAGGAAAACCTGTTGATTGACGAAGACCACAACTTGAAGCTCATAGACTTTGGACTGTGTGCCAAACCCAAGGTAAATAAACAACTTTCCCCATCTCATTGTGTTTGTGGCAAAAGTATCAGACCTGTTAGCTGTTTTATCAAGTAACGAGAAAGGTGAAGAAAAACAAACAAACATGGTGGCAAATGTATTTGGGTTCTCCCACCGCAGTGTGTCTGGTTATCTGTCTCCTAGGGAGGTCTGGGTTATGAGCTGATGACGTGTTGCGGAAGCCCTGCGTACGCTGCACCTGAACTCATCCAGGGAAAAGCATATATTGGCTCAGAGGTGAGACACGGACGTTCCGGTTTACAACGCATTTGTATTTCCACAAAAAAGTCCAGATTAACTGCCTGTTCCACTTTTCAATTCTGCCCTGTTTTTTCATGGTGCGCTGATCATATCCGCTGGTGCGTGACTCTGTGAAATCCAAACTGTAAAGCTGAACCTTCTGCTGTCTGGTGTGTAACCCCCAGGCCGATGTGTGGAGTATGGGGGTGCTGCTGTTCGCCCTTCTCTGTGGGTACCTACCCTTCGATGACGACAACTGCATGGTCCTCTACAAGAAGATTACAGTAAGAGCGCCGACACCTTCCCAGCTGTTTAGTGTTTTGGATCGTCTGAAATGCTGCACCTTCAACTATGTAACGCAAAGTGTTTTATTTTATTACTTGACCGGTGAAAAATGTTGGATCCTGGTGGTGTTCTCATAATCTTGTGTCCCTTTCCTGCAATTATTGTCTGCCCTTGTGGTTTATGGGATATTGATCAAATCCCGATAGCAGAGAACATTTATGTTTGCTTCTCTTTCGAGTTTATTTATGTTCCATAATGTGTTTCTTGTGCCTCTTCAGAGAGGTACATATGATAACCCCCAGTGGCTGTCTCCGGGTAGTGTCCTCCTCCTCAACCAAATGATGCAGGTACACACAAACAACCCCACTCTCTCCCTTTTTTGGTTCTTTTTTTTTTTTGGGTGCTATTTAACAGAAATGTCTCATTGCGCAACAGTGGAACCCATCAACAGACATCAACACATTTACTTTCCACAATAGCAGAGAAGAAGCAATTTAGAATTTACATAATTGGAATATCATTCGTACAACATGTGCAATATTTTAAACCCGCTGCCGCTCTGTTGGATGCTGGTCTCCTGCGTATTGAGTTGTAGTTTCCATGTGCGTCCTGTAGGTGGACCCCAAGCGGCGTCTTAGTGTTCGACAGCTGCTGGACCATCCTTGGGCAATAAAAGACTACATCAGCCCTGTGGAGTGGCGTAGCAGGCAGCCGGTACGTACACGCACACACACACACATCCAACTGCTTTATAGATGCAGACGTAAACATACAAACAGAACTGCACCACAGTAGCTTTTAAGGGTTTATGGGGCAGCATGCTGCCTAGTTGTTTCTTTTGAATTTAGTTATTGTTCCAATTTTCTCCAGTCACCACACAGGCCATTTCCTTGAAATGATTCCATAATCCTTCAATTTATTATTATTATTATTATTATTTGAATATTATTGAGTTTTAGTGCTTACAAATAAGAGATGTGGGGGGGATAAAATCGGTCTTGGATTTTGTGTGAACGTACCTGCTCTCCTCTGTAGCTCGGCCACATCGACGAGGACTGCATCACAGAGATGGCCGTCAACATGAAGCGATCGAGGGGGAGCGCCACGGCGTTGGTCAAGGAGGTGCGATTGTGTGTTTTGTGCTCACATTTGCATGTTTATTGTGCCGGTCACGTCGTCATCTGTTTTTTGTAGTTGCCGTCAATTTACACGTGAATCGCAGATAACACGAATGACCTCCCCCCGTAGTGGCGGTACGACCAGACCACAGCCACCTACCTGCTGCTGCTGTCGAAGAAGCAGAGGGGCAAACCTGTCCGCCTGCGCCCCGAGCCGACCGCGTGCGAGGACTCCTACTCTCCACTGCACCGGGGACTGCAGGTCAGACTCGGTGCCACGGCTCCCAAAATGCTTTGTTCTTTTTCTGGGCCACTGGCTGTCGTACACCGAAAGTACTCACTGTTTGCCAGCACCAAGTGTTTTTTGGTGGAATATTTTTTTTGTCCGTTTCTTATTTTCTCTCTCGCGTCCAGACGAGGGAAGCCCTTCACTTCAGCGAGGACGAGGACGCCGTGATTGTGGGTTCTCTGGACTTCGGCTCAGGGTTCATCGACGATTGCCCGTGG
This sequence comes from Myoxocephalus aenaeus, assembly GCA_038501785.1. Taxonomy (NCBI): domain Eukaryota; kingdom Metazoa; phylum Chordata; class Actinopteri; order Perciformes; family Cottidae; genus Myoxocephalus; species Myoxocephalus aenaeus. The sequence continues at coordinate 917,075 of JBAMJR010000227.1, read as the reverse complement.
GTTTCAGCCAGACGCTGCACACCCAAGGGAGTCCGAGGTCAGCCGGATGGAGCAGCGAACCGCAAAGACCCGGTACGTGAAAGTCGGAGCGCACTTGTGCCGGTCGCCGATTACGAAGCGCCGACAGTCTTTGCCGCCAACGAGAAGAAAACAAATCTTCTCACCATGTTGCTCGCTCTCTCCTCCGTGTTCCCAAAAGAGACCAGTGTCTCCGTCAGTGGAGAAAAGGTGCGCCTACAGCCCGACCCCAGAGAGGGGACGCGTCCCGGCCCAGCACCGCCAGGAGAGGAGGGAGCGAGTCATCGAGAACAAGGAGAACGTCATCGCCACCACCGCGCGGGAGAAAGACGTGGAGATATTCGCGCTGCCTCCTCCTCGCACTCCGGTGTCCAGTAAGAAGAACGCGCGGCCCAACAAGAATGTGTTGACCACGCCCAACCAAAATACTCCCACCAAAGGCACCAAAACCGACGCGGTCACACCTAAAGGTAAAGGGGAGTCCACTCAGCCCATGGCAGTAATGAAGTACAGTCAACACAGCGCTTCAGTTCATCATGCGGTTTATTTGTCTACTGTAATTGTTTTTTGTGTTCCAAACAAGCGCTTGAAGCACAATCTCCATTCGATTATTTGCATTAGCGAACTGTCCCTCTCTCTTCAAATGTATTCGTCCCCTCGCTCAGCCTTTACACGCGGCCCTCGTAATCACAAGTGCCACGTCCACATGCCACACATTTGCAAGTAAATTGTCTTCTGGTAATAAACTCATTTACCAGGCCTGTTTTTCCCGACAAAGCCTCTCATATTTCCAACGATTCAGCCGTCATTACGGAAACCACTGAAAACGGACACATGCACACTTATCTCTGTCAACTCGAAGGTGAGGTTATCATCAGGGAGCTAATTCTGTTCGCTTATCGGGAAATGGACGGACGCTAATATGAACGGGGGATCATTAAAGTCTTAATTGTTTCTCAAAGTGTATTCTCTCCTCAGACGTCCGGCCTCATTAGTTTCCCCTTTAAACGCACCGCCTCCAGCTGACCTGTGAAAACCTTTGAGTCTGGCTCGGTCCTGCGCCCCTCAGCCTCCCCGTTCTCTAAGCTGCAGTGCAGACATGCTGCCTTTGAGATAGAGAGAGAGAGAGAGAGAGATATATATATACACACACACACACACACACACACACACACACACACACACACACACACACACACACACACACACACACACACACACACACACAGGTCTGCGTGTGTGTGTCCCTAGGCGTGTGCTGTGACAGGTGTAGCTGTCTCTTTCCTCTGCTCACCGTCCCACGTGGGCTGTAGTGACATGTGTTCTCTTGCCACTAAAGCCTAGCTCTCTCTTTGTGTGTCTTGCCTCTGTAAACCAAAGCCTTTGTGTTCAACAACCCCAATGACAAAGCAAGCCGGTTCCATGCAAAGGGCCCTTTTGAGGGCGAAAAGAAATAAATGTAGTTTCAAATTGTCCGGACAGCGTCGCATATTTGTTGGATCAGCTTTTTCTAAGTTTATTGAAGCTAAAAGATGCTGAGTGACATATCAAAGTTATATATTCAAACCCAAACTGTTGTTTTTCCAGTGGTGGCACCATTTCATCAAATATATTGTCTTGTGTACCATTCTTCACACGCGCTCAAATTTGTATAGCTGCAACTAACAATGTTTTTTAATGACCATTAATCTGCTAATTCTTTTTTCTAAATGAATCTTATGGTCTTAAAACATTATTTATATTTAAAAAAAAAATCATCCAACTCTTCTTCCAAGTCCAAGGTGACCTCATCAAATGTCTTGTGAATGATGTTTGGCTGCATAGCGAGAGTATGTTATGAGTGGGTCTGCAGAGGTTAACGTTTCTAGACTCAACTTTCTTCTTTCAAACCAAGGCGTCTCTTCCTGTGTGTTGCAGGTGGAAGCAGTGCCTTTAAAGAGCACAATAAGAGGAGAGCAGAAGCGTTCAAGGAGATTGCAAACGTTGAAATACTGGCTTTCAGTCCTGAGCGAAGGTGAGTGGAGGCTCTGAGGTGATGGAGTATGGAAAAGTGTGTGTGTGTGTGTGTGAGTTAGCAGCTGAATGTGCTGAATATGGTCTATGACAGGGCAAGAGGGGGAGGATAAAGCTCATAAGTGCAGCTTTGTTTGCCTCCGCGAGCTCCAAGCATGCACGTAGGCATATACAGTAATATAATCTATAAACTGCGTCGTATCATTCTCAGAATCTCCGCAGTGTGACTCCTAGATATGTAAATGCTTTTATCAGTGAACGATTGGTGACAGTCACGTGATGGTGTGTTCCAAGTTACAAACATTTGATTGCGTCATTTTCTGCCCAACCCAGGTCTCGGTCGTTGGACATGGCGGTCATAGACGACAGCGGGAAGAAGACGCGGGGGGGCAAGGTGTTCGGTTCCCTGGAGAGAGGCCTGGACAAGATGATCACCATGCTCACGCCCAGCAAGAGGAGAGCCCAGCGAGACGGCCCGCGTAAGATCAAGGTACGGAGCGCGCCGAAGCCACGCAAACTCGTCACCCGCGCCTCGAGTGTTGCACTCGTCACTCTTTTCTTTCTCGTCTTTCCCCCCGCTAGGCGCAGTACAACGTTACTCTGACCAGTCAGACCAATCCAGACCAGATCCTCAACCAGATCCTCTCCATCCTGCCGGAGAAGAACGTCGACTTCACACAGAAGGGGTAAGAAGACGGCGCAGCACGCTCTTTTTTTTTTTTTTCTGCTCCGCCGCGTTTGATCCCACCCTAAATGCTCCTGCGCCGCCTTTCTTTCAGGTATACACTAAAGTGTCAGACCTGGGGCGACTTCGGGAAGGTCACCATGGCGTTTGAGCTGGAGGTGTGCATGCTGCAGAGGCCGGAGGTCGTCGGGATCCGGCGCCAGAGGCTGAAGGGCGACGCCTGGGTCTACAAGCACCTGGTGGAGGACATCCTCGCCTCGTCCAAAATCTAAATCTTTCCCGACAACGTCACTTTCTTTTCCAGGCCGATGGACACCGGCCTTTTTGTGTCCAAGAAGAACTGATGTCTGATCACTGATGGGCGCACAGACTCAGACACGTCTGAGTCTGGGCGCCTTAGCACGCTGATGGCGTCTTAGCACATTAGCCCTTCCTTATTCATAGTGAATATTTCCACTTGTCCTTAGGGCAGCCTGCGATCCCCAGAGTACGTGTTACATGAAACGTGCGGGCATTACACGCAGGATCCTGTACAGCGTATCTTGTTTAATGTCGAGCATTGCTCTTTTACCTTGTAATTATTAAGCTGAAGCTATTTACAGTATACCTTCTGGCTGCTTATTACCATATTTATGTATTGTGTTGTTCTTCCCCTGTAGATGTAATTTACTGTCATTATTGTACATGTTTTCAAATCTTCCATCATGGCGTTTGTTTTTACACTGTTATGTTGCACTAAGCGTCTGCTTTTACTTCTCAGTGGTGCTTTTCTAGTTTTTAACTGTCTGTCACATTTCTATTGACAAAAGGATCAAAATAAATAATTTTGGGTAAACGTATTAAGTGTGTGTGTTGTATTGAGACGGACAATCTGGATTAATATATATACTTCCATGACATTGAATGCTTTTATAAAATGTATTTACTTTGTATTATACCACTCAGCGGTTTGATGGAGCAGTGGTGTGTTTTACACTCTTGTCATCATCCTTCTGTTCGTCTATGCTGATAGTTTAGCTGACTGACGGCATCTCTCGGTTCATATTTAGTCAAATAAGTGGTGAGAAGTGTCACTTTATGGACTTTGGGTTTGAAAGCACACATGTTGAATACTACAAACTGCATTTTTCTTTTTAGCATTTTTATGCAAAAGCAACGCACATACCTGCTATATTGCCACATCTGGTGTATTTCATCCTTGAAAAAGTTAAGACTTCAGGGCATTCATAACCACAGTGGAAGATGATGATTTAGCCCGACGCTGTAAATGGTGGATGATCATGGTAATGGCGGAAATGGCTGCAGGAGCGTGATTGTTATGGCTGCCTGAACGGCTAAATAATGATGCGCATTGCCGGCAACGTCTGAACGACCCCCACCTCCCCTGTTCCTCGACAGGACGCCTCTTCATAACAGTGCTGCGGCTTATTGGCGTCCATTGGTGGCAGATTCTCCTTGGCGTCTCAGCAGGGGAGAGGAAGGGTAACGGTGGGTGGAGGTGGTGATAAGGCGGGTTTAACCTTAATGGAGTCTGAGAGAGGAGGATTGGGGAGGGGGGTTGTTAATTTAAGACAGAGGTGAAGGTTGAAGTTGGAGAGATAAAAATGAAGAGCCCATCCTCCTCAGCCGGTATCCTCCATATTGTTCCAGTGGCTGATGACTCCTGCTGGGCTGAGGTTGGAGGTGTGTGTGTGTGTGTGTGTGTGTGTGTGCTGTGGACAACAGCTGGAATAAAAGCCAGCTGACACTTTTTTCACAAAAGAGAGACCCTTCACCTTTTTTTCCGGCCTTTTTTCGCCATCTTCTCCAGCCACGACATGCGCTAGATTATTCTCACCTTTATTTTCATTTTTGGTTCTGTGTCAGGTAGATGACTCACGGTTTCCTCCTCGTAGTAAAAAAAAAAGGTCTGCAAGTCTCAATAAAGTGACGTGAAATAATTCTTGTCATTGTCCCTCCATTCAAACAGGGGGCACTGCTCATGTTGTGAAGTTCAGTCCAACGCTTGCTTGAAAAACAGAATGAAAAAGGGCGTGTCTGAGGAGGATTAGTGACTTAAAGCTGAGGAACCTTGCAGAGTGTGGAGCAGCGTGAGGCTTGAGCTGAGACCCAGAGCGTCCAGTGAGTAGAAGTTCTTCTTGAACGCTCCAACAGATTATAGCACATTTGTGTTCACCGGTTTTGTTTGTTCTTCTCAGACTTGAGCGACATGAGGCTCCTGCTGACAACCGTTCTCATTCTCCTTTTCCTGTGTGAGTTTGTGTTTTTTTAGCAGAGCTGTTACACTGATACGGTCCAATAATTTAGCTCGCAGGTTTTTTTTTTTTTTTTTTTTGTGAGGCAGCTGCATGACTATATTGACTCCATTGCTTATTCCATTGCTTATTTTTCAGGGCTTCGAAAGGCTCAGATGTCTGATGACGGCTTGCATGGAAATCCTTGTAAGGTAGGTTGAATAAAGGAATTAAGGCCTACATGTGCTTTATATGTAGAGGTTCCCTAATTGGGGGTTGGGAGATTTTAAGGCATAAGAGATACAAAATTAATAAAAAAAAGTTGTTAAATTGTTACTTTTTCTGATAATGGATAGTTTTGCACCTCCAGGCCTAAAAAAACCCACTAAACTTTCATATTTAATATTCTTGAGAGCCCTGGTGAGCGAATGTGATAGATTCAGCCGTTTTCGTTGCATGTCGTACCCCTCATACCCCATATTTCCTTCCTTACTACCAACTGTCCAATAAAGGTGAAAGTGCTGCCAAAAATAAAAAAGTAAGCGACTAGCTGGTGAACATAGTGGTGCATTTGGGAGCTAAAGAGCCAAATATAGTTGGAGGAGACCCAAACCGAGCTAAAAGAGGCACGACTTCAAAACAAACTTGGATGTTGCTCGCTAACGTTCCCTTTTTCATCGGCGTTGTCGCAACCTCCGCTTTCCTTCTTCTAGGCCGTGTCCACGAGCGAGGCGGCGGCGTCGCTCCTCTTGTCCCCTCTGTCTCTGTACTCCTGGCTGGCGTCCACGCTGCTCCGACTGGCCCTGGCCGCCCCGGCTCTGGTCCTCAGCTCCCTGCATCACTCCCTGCTGCTGCTGCTCCTGGCCGGGCCTTGGTGTGCGGCCACCGTCTGTGCCTCTCTGCTGCTGACGGGCCTCCGCGTCGCCCTCTACCTGCTCCACCTGGCCCTGGTGGTCGCGGCGGTGGCCATTGTGACCCTCGCGCAGCACAAGATGGCCGACGGAGACGCCGCGCGCGAGAGAGTTTTGTACCCGGAGAGGAAAGCGGAGGGGCGCCGTGCCAAAACCCAGCTGGGGATGTTCGGTCGCACGGATGTGCAGAGCGGCTAACTCTGCTGTAACATGCTCTCGTTGTGTGCGTGTGTGTGTTTCATTCAGTAAAAATCTGCCTGGATCTATTTTTACCTTCATTTATTTAATGAACATGCAACTGCAATTTAATTAGTCGCCACAGATTTTGTGTTTTTAAATTGGCTTTGGGACACTTTGTAAGAAACAACGGCCCAAAAAAAATAAAGAAGCACGTCCTCGTGATCTAAATGAGGGTGAAAATATATCTGCTAGTTGCTACTTTAACAAACCGGGTACAGTTGTCCACTTATCTATCCCTCTCGTCTTCTCCGTCCTTGTCTTTACGCGTCTCCTCCCAATTATCTGCGGATTGTTGTGCTGTTTTTCTCCCATCCGCAGATGTTATCATTAGACATGTCCGTCAAAGATGAGCGGATAAGGGAAGCGAGAGAGAAATAAGAGAATATGTTCTGCATTCCTCGCCCTAGATGTGTTTGGGGGGGGCATGCAAACCATATTGCTGCAAAAACACTAATAAAGCGAGTTAACAGGGAGAGAAACTATGTGATACTGGCGTGGAGGCCAGGCATCGAATGCTTGGCCAACCACAAAACGGCGCACGCCGCCACGTGGAACTCTCGAATCTCTGGGAAGCGTTCAAAACCGCACGAACAAACCTTCTCCCCCTCCTCCCCCACCTCCCACCCAACACAATTTTAGCAAAACTATTAGCACTCCAGCCGAGGAAAAAAAAAAAAAAAAAAAAAGGTGGAAGTAGCGGGTGAACTTTCCGCGCTGTTGTGAGAGAGACAGACAGAGAGACAGAAGGGAAATGAGGCTGGATCATAGAGATTTATTACACGGCCGTGGCATCCTAATTAGCATAAAGACTGGACCGGCCCACTCAAGCAGAGAATTAAAAACCTTAATTGTGCTGTCAGCCTTCCTCTCTCTTTCTCACTGCCGACTCTACCTCATCTCGCCTCGCCCTCAACGCTCTGCTCATGAAGTCGCCTCCGTCGTGCTGTTTAATTGTCGGTGATGAATGGGGAAGCGGGATGTTTGTAATTGTTTCAGAGCGGGGGGGGGGGGGGGGGTGATTGAGGAGGAGGAGGACGTGGAGAGTTTTGCTATTTGCGAGGAGGCCTTCTATCACAAATGTGTGTTGGAAGGAGGGAAACGTAGTTCGGCACACCCGGGTGGGGATTTGATCCCAGGCCACACTGGGCCGACATGCGGCACCAACGTTTTCCAGTGTCATGCAGCGTTCACACCATCCGGGATGGAGAGGGTTCTCATGTTCATGACTTCAGGATGGTGTCAGACAACGTGCGATCGCACAGCTGGTTGTGTGAGGGATAAAGAGCATCGGTATCTTAAACAATGGACAACCATGTTTGTTTGTATTTGATCTTTCAGAAAAAACAACCAAATCACTCAAATCAAAACTTTCCAAATTGTGATTGACCTGAAAGAATGCTCCTGCTTTATTCCCTCAATAAATATTGTAAACATGAGTTTATGGTCTCAATCTCTAGTTTAAAGTCTTTAATACAAATAGACCATAAAGCAGGCTATGCTTTAGGGCAGTGTGTTTTCAGTTCATGGAAAGTTACATGTAAGTTGTCTTGTCGCCTAAAAACGTTTTACTCAGCATTCGGTTTTAGCTCCACCCTCTCTGGTTGCAAGAAAAACCAAGATGGCGACGGCACAAATTCCAAAAACCTTGACTCTTCAAATCGTGGTCCACAACCCGATGGGCAACGCCACTGTGACGGCATCCTCTTCCTCCGTCTGTGGTCTGAAAACCCCGCAGCACACCCCAATATATGTGGACATTAGTTAATTTATTGATATTAAAGAAATGTCACCAAAACGGTGTTCGCTCAACTTGGAGAAAAGAAGAGCGAAGATGCCAACGTATAGGACCAAGAGAATAACCAGCAGGAAGAGCGGAGGAGAGAGGAGAGGAAGAACGAGGAGCGCGGCAGTGAAAGGTTTCTCAGGAGGAGGAAGATGAGGAGGAGGAGGAGGAGGAGGAGTGCTTTGCGAGGGTCGGTCCTGTTTGTGCGTCTCTGCTGTCAAAGCCTCTCCTGCAGCAGCAGACGAGGTTAAGACTTAAGAGGCCAGCCCCTCACGCTGCCTCTCCCTCAGCACTGACAGCTACACACACACACACACACACACACACACACACACACACACACACACACACACACACACGTACAGCAAAATGCTTTGTCTTAAACTTTCCACTTTACCCCTATCCTCCTACCTCCCTCTTAACCTATCTGCCCTTCCTCTCGATCTCCTCTTTTCTGTCTCCCGCTCTCTCCTTTTGCTTCAGCTTCTCTCGTTGTTTCTCGGTTTCCCTTTTCTTTTTCTCTCTCTCTCCCTCTCTAATTGGTCTCCGCTAGGTTAGCTCAGACAGGCCTATTCATCATAGCGCTACCCTCAGAGACAAACCCTCAGGGAGAGAGAGGGGGGAGATAGACGGAGTCAGACGGGAGGGCGAGAGGGTCCGCCGCTTGTCAACCCACTCTTCTCCTCTTTTTTTACCCCCCCTCTTTTCTCGCTCCCTTCCTCCTTCCTCTGCTCAGTTCATAGATGTCAGTTTTGCAGCGGGAAGAGGGGGTGAGGGAGGTAAGGAGAAGGGAGGGGAGGGGGGGATGTAGACACATTAGTTAGGCTATTAGTTCAACAAGCTGCTTCCATGCCTGTCAATGGAACACACACACACACACACACACACACACACACACACACACACACACACACACACACACACACACACACACAACACACACACACATCTGACATTTGTTACATGTAGTATCTGTTGTGAGTGATGGGACTTTACATGGAACTACGTGTGCCGTCATTCCTGGTGTCCGGGATGGGCCTTAATGATGGAAACGCACTCCGTACAAGCCTCGCTCATCTCCACCACTCACTGTGTAATGCGACTGCGTGGCGTCAGTGTGTGAACATGGACGCTGCCGTAAAGGGCAATGGGAGGCATGTAACGGCTCATTCTGTGAGGTCCAAATGTCTTCTGTGATAAGGTCAAACTAAGTTTTTTTTTATCGGCGTTTGAGTGCGTCAGAGTTTCTCCTCATTTGATGAGCCAACAGTCAGACCAGCGGAGGATCGGCTCGCTTCTCCCCGACTCAAAAGGAATTTGCTTGCACAGCAGAAAAAAAACAAAAGGTGGTGATAGAAATAAGCGGCATGCAATTACACGTGGAAGTGGGATTGAAACTTCCTCGTGACCCCTTTCAAATTAAGCAATGTTGTCTTGCAATCCTGCATCACTGGGTGATTCAGTTCAACCAAAGAGTGACTTGTTTATTTTTGCGGAGACTGTTTTATTCCAAAAAAGCGTTGATTTGAAAAATTAACATCCGTCAAACTCCGGGTCTGAAAGGTGAAGCCAATGTGGAAGTGCTTTAATTAAACATGCATTCTCTTTACTGGCCATCAGGTGGCGCCTCTTCTGGTTGAAAAGAAGTCAGATTGTATCGAAGTCTATGAGAAAATGACTAGCAAGTACTACCATAAACTCATGTTTACAATGTTTACTGAGGGAATAAAGCAAGTGAGATGTAGTTTAAAGTCTTCTTCAGTACAGACTGATGTTTAAATTTAGAGTAAAATAGACCATAAAGCAGAATATGCTTTAGTGCGGGGCTACCTGATTGACGGGTCGCTACTGTGACATTATCCGATCTGGGAGTTGTCCGTGTTTTTCGTCATAAAACCTTAACCCTTTTTTAGTGTGTTTTCACTTAATGAAAGTTTAGGATGCCTAAAATGTCTTAGGTTGTACCTAGCTCCTCTTATGTCACTTCTAGTTGCATAAAAACAAGATGGCGACTGCTTAAATGTCGAACTCAAGGCTTTAAACTGGCAGTCCACAAACCAATGGGAGACGTCACAGTCACTACGGCCACTTCCTACATACGTCAATGATTGCAGCCCAATATCCTGAGGAATCCCGTCCATTTTGGACCATTCTGGGCCTCAATTTATTTCCAACCCCAGTGTTACCAGTGCAAAAAGTGTCTCCTTGGTGGCATGAGGCAGATATGGCCAATGTGCGGATATTGTAGAGAAAAAAAAGTTGGAGGCATTAGCATGAGGTGTTGCAGAATTATCCAATATTGACATTCTTGTGTTGGTTAAAACTTGTATAATCATCTGACTGCTTTTTTTTTTTTTTTTTTGGCCCTGTCTGACTTCTTTTCAGCAAATGACGCCACGTTATCGTAACTAATAGGAAACCAGAGGAATCCTTTACATAAATGAATACAAGATGATACATAATGCATAGAATCCGTAGGCCTGTTGCACACCTTCAGTTGTGTTTCTGCTCCCGGACAAATGCACTCAGTCTGGAGCAGAAAGAGATGGCAGAGGGAGTCGGGATGCAAACACGGCAGCGGACATGAATATGCAACACGCGCACACTCCCTGCTCCATCCTCTCCCTCTGTATGTTCTGTCAGTTCTCTCTTCCTCCTCCTCCTGTTTGATTCAAGGGCCCTGCTCTCTCACTCCTAATATCTCTTCAGCATCTCTTCTTCTCATCCCCCCCCCCCTCTCCTGTATGAGCCCCTCTTCACTAATCAGCTGAGGCCCAATTATACTCAGTTGGCCCCGCACCTCCTCCCTACAGGGGCTCTGGAGGGCCAAAACACACGGATGCTGACTGACGTTAATTTGCATGACTTCTTGGCCTCCATAAGTACCACTGTTGTCTGTCTCCTGCTCTTGTATGGGAAGCCAGAGGAGGAGGAGGAGGAGGAGAGGTAGAACATGTCAATGCCTAGTCATGTTATGTAATAGGAGGAGAACGGAGAAGGCAGAGGGTGTGGCACTGCCTTCTAACTAACGGAGCGCTGTCAAACTCTTATTTTTCAAGCCGACATTGATCTGACGGATCATATGCCGGCACTGCACCTGTCAGGCAAAATGCGTTTGGCCCAATGTTTTTGTAGTCCGCCTGCATAGTTTTCTTTTCTTTAAAGTGCAAAGTGAAACTTTCCTCCCACGCCGTGATCTTCTTGTATCTTTGTGACGTGCTTCGTAAGTGCAGAGGGCGACTGTTTGACTGGAAGAGACAGATTCAAATTAATAAAAAGATCAAAACTGAAGCAGCGTGTCGAGATATCCGGACATTTAGTCCCTAGCATGAGTAAAGCTCCAAAAAGATCAGATCCTGCATTTCCCATAATGCAACTCAATAGCATCTTGCGATTCACTACAGTTAGGTGATATGAACTAAAAATCATATCATGTTATTGTTGGGCTTGTTGTATTATATTTGTGGTATGTGGCAGTTTAGCTTAGTCCAATAATTGTCACTATAGTGGCAGTGCAAGGGAACAAATCAAAGAAAGAAAGCAAATCATATAAAACAAATAGATGTGTTTATTGACTCAATATTCTTCAATACAGCATGATGTTCATTTAGTAAATTATGGTCCATTTATAGTCAAATAGACATAAAGCAGAGTATGCTTTAGGGCGGGGCTTACTCTGTTGGACAGGTCGCATATATGAAGAATCTGAACGCTGACATAACCTTTTACATGCCAACCAACACGAAGAAAGAGTTTTAAAATACGCTGCGTCGACGCTGTCGGCTCTGCTGCGGGCGGCTCATCCAGAGATGTGTGTGTCGGGTTTAAACTGTGTGGTAGTGACGTAGCTCGCCGGATATAATGTGTCCTTGTGTGTGTATGTGTGTGTGTGCGCTAAAACCCAAATGTGTGTGTATTTATCATGGTAAAGACGATATTGCAAAACCCGTCTCTCAAACTCCATCGCTGAAGATATTTTACAACTGTATTTACAAGCTGTGTTTAAAAGATTTTAATTAAACCAACTGACACATGTCAGCACAGGATTACTGGTTAGTTGCCGTGGCGGGTGGAAGGGGCCCACTCGGGGCCCCGCAGCTCACGTGTGCCCCCCCGGCCCCGTAGAGGGTTAATCCAGCCCTGATCGCCGGAATGTAACAATCTTTACAAATCTTTACCATATGATGCATTCTTACAGGGCTGCCTTTAGTTGGCTAGGAACCAAAATGAGCTTGCACACACACACACACACACACACACACACACACACACACACACACACACACACACACACACACACACACACACACACACACGCACACACACAAGCGCATCGTGCTGTTTTGCAGTCCTGGGCAGGCACCCAAACTGCGGACAGCCCGGCCTGTGTCTCAAGCTGGGTTTGTGCTGTTTTCTGTGTGTGTGGCGTGTTGTCGCCATGTCGTGGCTTGTGTCCTATTATCACCCCCCTTCCTCCTCCTCCTACTCCTCCTCCTCGTCTCCTCTACACACACACACTCACCCCCTCCTGGACTCGGCCAGCAGCCAAGACTGCAGCACTGGGACTCTCCGCTCACTCCGAGTGGTGGGGTGAGGAGAGGGGGAGATGAGATCTGAGTCTTCAGGATGAAGAGTCCCAAGTCTCCGTCTGTCAGGCCGACGCTGGACGTTGAGGAATGTGGCAATAAGCGTGCGCGCGTTCTCTGCATGAAAAACACGAGCACGGTCGTAGCCAAGTACTGACACTGAAACTGTAAGTTCCAAAAAATTATTTTTTATTCTGAAGGACCAATAAAATTATGGCAAATATTTACAAATAATTACTTCTTAGCTTCACATTACAGGTACATAAATGGAATAATTCACCAACAACAGTCACTCAGGTGGACGGATGGACATGTACACAGTATGAAGAGATGCATCAAGCAAACTGCAATTTAATATTTCACAGTAAACTCAAACCCAGGGAATAAAATAACGGTAATATCAACGTTAGGAATATGAAAAATAAGCATAATATCAAATTTAACATTTATTTCCAGTTTTCTGAACAAAATTGGTCACAATTCAGGAAAAAAAAAACGAACCCCCTCCCCACCCCAAAGAATTTAAAAATAAAAGGAGAGAAATCAAGTGATATGATATCTTTGGCAAATTCGCACTGCAGTAAAATACATTCAAATATTAAGACAACACGCAACACACGAAGAGAAAAAACACCAAGTTTTGTTTGCAACTACTAGAAAATCGAATAAAAAACATACACATTTTCTGAAAGAAGCATTTCTTTTTTTTCTTTTCTTTTTTAGATCCTCCCGTCCGGAATATTTGAAGGCATTTCTTTATCTTCATTTTGTGTTTGTATCTGTAAGTCTTTTCTGCTAGTTTATATGTGGGTTTTTTTTGTACAAGAATCTATTATTTAAAACAGGCATCACAGGCTTTGGTGAATGTTACAGATATGTCTTCTTTTTTTGTCGCGTTTGATTTCGAAGAAGCTGAATCGTTGAAACCTAATTTCGTCTTCACAATTCGGATGTATTTCTTTCTTCTTCTTTTTTTTTTTTTAACGAAACGTCACAGATATAAATATCTCTTTAACACCCCAGATAGGAAGCCATGGACACAAAAAAAACTCCAGATTGTTACACGAAAGGCCACAGTAAGGTGAAAAATCATGTTATCTTTTTCTTCTTCTTTTTTTTTACTTTGATTGAAACATCTGCTTAAAAAGCACAGTCGATTTGTGTAGGCTGAGTCCTGTGTATGTCTCCTCTTCCACAGTTGAATAATATTAAGATGTACAGAACATTGTAACACTTCAGTATGAGATCTGTCCAGAGCCTAGTTATATCAGCAAGCATGAAACAGATTGTGCCACTAATTGCTGTCAAGATGTGATGCTAAAATCCCCTCAGGTTTCATGGAGGCAGTAGCCATCTTCATGGATTTCATATTGAGATACAGTCGGGCGGTGCACACTCGCTGAGAAATCATAATAAAGAAGAAGAAAAAAAAAAAGTAATTTGCATTTATTTCAGTTTCCTATTTGATTTGGAGCTGGGATAAAAGAAAAACAACTCAGGATGCGATTTGAATTTTCATGGACAGTAAACTGGAAATGAAACGTCTTTGTTTGATCTGAAACTGGTGTTTCTTTGTGTTTTTTTTAATCGCTCTGCAGATGCACGAGATGCCATCTCTCACAGAATGTTCTTGGCCAATTGAAGATTACCCGCAGCAATGTTGCCATTGAAATGACCTCGCTTTGGCACCCTGCTTTACGCAGGATGTCCGACAGGACAGTGAGCGAGGCGTCCGAATAGTCAGAGGGGAAAGTAAGTAAGAAAGAGAGATGGGGGGGTGGAGGGGAGATAAGAGGGATGACTTTATTTGAAGAAGGTCACAGGCCTGAAATCAACAGAATAATTTTAATATTCCTAATCCTGGTGGTGTGGCAGTGCTACAGGAGGGGAGGAGAGCGAGAGGGGAGACGAGTGCGTGAGATATGAGGAGATTAGGGCTGGGGGGGGGGGGAGCTTCTGATGGCACAGCAGGTTTGGCCTCCCCTGGGGAACACATGGGCCACGAGAGGAGGGGCGATCACCACTCTCGGCAAAGGACAAAGGGAGGGAGAGAGTGTGTGTCTGTACCTATATTTGTGTGTGTGTGTGTGGCCTCTGCCCGCCCGTGCTTCCTACAGTACCACCCACAACGACAGCCCCTTCCCTCCAACACCACCCTCCACCACCACCCTCCATCGCTGCAGTCAATGTCACGGCTGCCAATCGAAGACAGCGGCGGCCCAATGAGAGCCCGGCTCCGTCTCCCCTCGTGAGCCAATTAGGTCAAAGCAATGGCAAGGCAAGCTGTGTCACTACGAGATGCATAGTTGGACAAGTAATCCTGTTAGCGCGTGCCTGGGCTTCCTGGCTACGCCGGAGAAGGAGTTTGGGCCCCCGGTTTGGTGTCGCCGCTTCTTCTCGTGAGCGGACAGTGGATTCAGCTCCTCAAGGAGAACGACTCTCAATCAATATTTCGTCATGTTTACAGTAGTGAGTGTGTGTGTGTGTGTGTGTGTGTGTGTGTGTGTGTGTGTGTTTGTGGAAAAAAAAGAGGGTGTGATTCATGTATAAGACGCTGTGGTTGAATAATAATTATTTAAAAAAAAGCAATATTAATGAACAGACTTGTAACATGTCTGTCACTTACTTGGCTTTTTGTTTGTGTATTTTGTGCCTTTTTTATTTCACTCCATGTCCAGCCAGTGGGTTTTGTTTAGCCCTGATCCGAGGCGACACATCACGTATCACGGCCCTGCATGGATATTCATCCCAACTTGGACAATTCGGGTCCGAAATTTCAGTCACTTAAAACCCCGTGCCGACCTGCTGGTGGCTCAAAAATGGAGAAAACAAAAATCATAGGAAGTCATTCGGATAAATTTGTGCCAAATGGGGAACATAACGGTTTGTGTCAAATATCAATCCATGCAATAGCTGCATGGCTAAAATAAAAATAAAAAATAACTCTTTTATTGAGAGTGCTATAAAACAAGATCGGGAGCATTTCTATTGCCTCTGGACGGCTCTCAACATGGCGACGGCTGAGCTGGTGCAGCTAAAACATGCTAAACCGTGCTGACAGAGCTAACGGCGCTAACGGCGCTAACCTGAGCGGGAAGCGGAGGGCGAGCGCCGCGCTTCCCAGGGACGACGCTTTTGGTCGCCGCAGCTCTGTCAGCTGAATGTCATTCCTCCACTATGTCTTCACATAGCAGACACTTTTTTGCAGCTATGTTAATGCTTATTGCACCTTTTTAAAGACATTTAACGGCAGGAATCCCGTCTTGCTCCTTGACTCAGTGCTGCCACTGGTGGCTGGAAGCTAAATTGCAGCAATAATAGCAATTCAAACTGTCATCTGATGTATATCTACAGGCTACCAAAGGCAGCACTGCTGATGAGCGAGGAAAGAGTCCTGGGCCACCTTTTGATTTTACATTCGCTTCCCTTGACTTTACTGAAAACAGACCTTTCTTGGAACATATTTAGGTTTTTGTTACTTTCCAGCCGCATGATGTCGTTCGCAGATTGTTAATTTTTTGCATCGAATGAGTTCAACATTACTCCTGTGACTGTCATGTGTGTGCTGAGTGAGTATCCGGGTGCCGGATCAGGGCTACAGGTCAGAGCTCACTGGTCGCTACCTGCTCGTGGAAGGCTTCGTATAACCGACAGCCCAGCGTCGTCATGGGCAGCGTTTTTTGTGTGTGAGGAGTTACAGGGACGGACGCTGAATCTTGTTTCAGGGATGCGTGGTCAGTCGGGAGGTTGGCAGGGTGGGGGTGGGGGGGGTTGACATATAAAACTAAAGGCACTGTCCTTGTTTTCAGCTGGTGTGGTTCAGGTTCAATAATGCCTCAGAAGGATCAAGAGAGAAAGACAGAAATAAGGAAGGGCCCCTGCTGCGGTGCACGCCGGCAGCACAGCAGGCGAGCCGTCATAAGGATCTGCTTTAGGGTTGTGTGCGGCGCAACTTTTAAGGTCTACAAATGTGAAAGGATCCACTCTATCGCTATTTCAAAAAACCCAGAAACAACAAAGATTTTGAAAAACTAACAATTCGCTCAGTGTT
This sequence comes from Myoxocephalus aenaeus, assembly GCA_038501785.1. Classification (NCBI taxonomy): domain Eukaryota; kingdom Metazoa; phylum Chordata; class Actinopteri; order Perciformes; family Cottidae; genus Myoxocephalus; species Myoxocephalus aenaeus. The sequence goes on along the minus strand of JBAMJR010000227.1, from coordinate 900,554 downwards.
CATAGGTATGCGTTTATATATATAGCTTTATGTTCATGTCTCACGCTGCAGAGTTGGTGCCTTCAATCTGTTCGCTAATAAAACTACACAGTAGCAATGAAGCGCTACGGTCAGCCACGCATACCAAAAATAAAATACTAAAAAATATGTAAACATTTGCAGACGATGGCTAAAACAACACCACACACCTCTTGGTCTTTTTTTTTTGTTTGTTTGTTTTTTATCATAAAGGAAGCTTCATCACTAAAATCTAAAATGTGAATAACTGAAATCGCTATCGACATTGTGACTTCTCTTCTCGTTCACTGATTACTGTACAAGGCTTGTATGGACAGAAGTGAGACAGGAAGCTGCGTACATGTTCAGGGGAGATAGTGCCCTCTCACGAGATCAACACCGTGGGCCCTCAAAGGAAAACAAAGAGGAAAAATAGCACATTTCAGAGGGAAAACACACAGATTTCAGATCAGCGCCGAAGGGCAAATCTGTCCTGCTCTGTCTGTACGTGATGGGTAAGGCCTCGACCCCGGTGTCATACATTGTCACAGCGCAGAACTGATGGAGGAGACCAACACAAATAAAAACGCTTGTTTGTTTGTTCTTTTTGCACGAAAAGTAATCCTCTTATAGAAACCATTTCGGGATGCCAAACAAGCACAAGGACACGCACTCAAAAGGGGGAGAAGAAGGAGAAGTAATGTTCTAAAAGGAAGTAAACAAAAAAAAAAAGCAAAATGGCGCCTTTTTAAATGATGATTGAGTCTCTTTGTGCTTTTGTAGTTAGTCAGCCGATCCACTAGGGGGGGCCCATCTTTGGGGAGTTTAGAGAGAGAACTAGAAAGAGAGAGAAAGAGAGAGAGAGAGAAAGAGAGGGTGCCGCTGCTTCCTGGCTCCTCTTATCAATATTCAGGAAGCAGATAAAAATGGCGTCTTTTTATTCAATGGCACCTGCGTCAACTGTTACCAGGCGACAAACTATAAACAGGAAACTCATGTTCATAAACAAAGACTTCTTGTCATATGGAACGTTTTTTTTTTTTTTTTTTTAAGATTTCATATTTCACTGCATCGTCATCATCATCATCATCATTATCATCATCATCATCACTATTCTAGCACAACAGCGTGACACATATTATAAATCATTAACAGGCATTCACTCTCATCACGGAGTGCAGCGCAGAAAAGCTTCTTAATATATTACTCTGTGTCTCCTCCCATTATAAATAGCTCTTGATCCGGACTACGTCTTGGCTGGGGGAGGCGGGATAGCACCGTCCTGTACGGCGGCCCCTCCCCGGTGGGTTTTTATTTTGGTCTGGCGTGTGTTCACTGTCCATTTGACAGCGGAGGACTCCGATTTTAGGCTGTGCTTTTTGCTGAAAGGCCTGTCCGTCAGTCAGCCAGCGGCGCTCGCGGCTGCTTTGAATGCGTGGACGCGTGGACGTTAGACGCTCCGTGGTACACACTGGGCTCAGGGCCGCAGCCACTGGAACTGAAGCTCACCCCGGTACAGCGATTCGTCCAATCGTAGCCCGGCGACCGTAACTAAGCACGGCCGTCCCGTCAAGCTTTGGGTTTCTCCGCATGTCGAGGCAGTGTGCATCGAGGGCTGTGGCGAGAGAGATACTACTTATCTTCTCCTTCTTTTTTTTTAAAATCCCAAAACAGAAGAGCAAAGGTGGTAATGACAGATTAAACTGTAGGCCGGATTTGTGAAGGCTTTTGCGCCCGTTTCTTTTTTTTTTTGTCTGCAAAAAAAAAGATGGTGGCAGGCCGTCTGCTTCTGTCTGAAAGGATCCATAGTTTCAAAAAGCCCCATGCAGTGTTGATGGTATCATTGCAGATAGCAGAAAGTGTGACAGGTAGCTCGGGGTGGGAGGGGACGGTCAATCGTGAAACTGAACATTCCCAATGGAAACCGGCGGTATCCCGTTAATGGAGCGTTGTGATCCCGGGGGAAACGCGTTGCATCGACAGCAAAGAGACTAGAATGTCATGATATGGGTGATTTTGGTCATTCGAAGTTATGAGAATTGGATTGTCTTTACTTCACCGTAGCGTGGCATAGAAAATTGATTGATTGATGTCGGGGGTGGGCATAAAAAGACACTGTTTGAAAAAAGGGATTTTGCTCGAATCGACTCAAATAATTTCTTCCAAAGAATTATTTTCCAACCTAAAAACGCGACATTTAACCACCGAAGATCACAACACAGTTTCAGTCCTCTGACTTGATGATCGGTATATAGGAGACAGGATAGGGATACCAAAGCCTCGATTTATCATGGGAGGGTCCAAATTCACTTGCTCCTGATCAGTCCTACATCCTCTAGCAGTTACCGTCCTCACAGTAATGTCACACCCACACAGCTCGTCTCCAGCCCAGCAGCGGCTTCGTCGGCTTAAGTGTCAGTCATAGAAAACTCAAACTTCACTGACGTCAAAAATTTGAAATCTTCATCCTCATTGTCGTCCGTCCGTAGGCAGGTTTGTACTGTGCAGTGCTGGTGCTATCCGTCCCCTTGTCCTCCTCCCCTCCTCATCCTCATCCTCTTCCTCGTCTTCTCTCCGTGGGAGGGGTCAGTGGCGGTCGTAGGCGGAGGCTGTTGCCGTGGCAGCAGGGCCCGGCCCCCGTGATGTTGCACTGTAGTAGTACGGTGACCCTAGGGAGAAACAACCTTTCAGTCAATTTCTCAAAAATACAATAATCATCATTAAGTCCAGTTTATTAAAACGTGGGTCTTGTTTTGGTAGTTTGGGCCTTATTTCTATTGGTGATGATGTCATTGTGCTCAGCAACAAAACCAACAGCTTAACCAGAATATTTAAAACTTTAATAACACAATTGTTGGCCACTTGGGGGCAGAGTAACAAGCTGTAAACACACATTGACATACCTTGTACCTTACAAAGTTCCCTAATGCCTACAAATCCAGTAGAACAGAGCAACATTAACATTCATTTGGAGTTGTGTCTCCGGCCACCCGATGAATGGAAGGAGTACGTATGTCTCCGTCATTCAGAAAGGAAAACCAGGGGATCATAGGACTGCGGATACATCAGCCCTTGTTATGATACGTTCATTACCATTTCCTCACCACATTCACTCACCACTTCATTCCAGATGGCCATGGCATTGTGAAAATATCTGAAAATGACCAGAGCCTTTTCTGTGTCTTGAGCTTCTACTCGTGTTTCTTTCCCTTGTGACTCATATAATTATAAATGACTCTACTTGTCTCTTAATTTATTCCCTCAGTAAACATAGTAAACATGAGTTTATGTCTCAATCTCTAGTTTCAAGTATTCTTCAATACAACATGATGTTCATTTAGTAAATGATGGTCCATTTAGAGTCAATTAGACCATAAAGCAGAGTATGCTTTAGGGCGGGGCTACAAGGTGATTGACAGGTTGCGACCACGGCGAGCTCTCTGTGTTTTCATCTTACAACTTTGACCCTTTCAAAGTGTGTTTTTTACATTTTGGTCGCAAAAAAAAAGTCTTATTCAGCGGTCAGTTGTTCTTAGCTCCACCCTCTCCTGTCACTTCTGGCTGCAAATATGACAAAGAGTAAAACCCAGGTTGTAATAAATCTGAATTATCCTTCAACTACTTTGGGTTACTGGAGTGTAAACTGTGGAATGAGCAGCTTCAATTTAGTGTGAAGATTATATTTTCCTTTGAATGTGAGTAGTTGAAGGCAGGGAGGAGATGACATGGGCTGATGAAGCTAATGAAAAAAAAATACCGATGAAATGAACTCGGTCTACTTTCTGACACTCGTCTCATCGTCTCCCACCTTCTGTCTTTCTCTCCACACACACACCACACACACACACACACACACACACACACACACACACACACACACACACACACACACACACACACACACACACACACACACACACACACACACACACACTAAGTGACAGTCTAAGCTGACACACTGAGTACAGCTCTACTACTGCTGATCCCTTGAGTCTATTCTCTCCTCAGGGAAGAGGTCAATTCAATACTGTAACCCCAAAGACACACAGAAACCCACACTCGCTCACCTTTAAACACACAGAAACTCAACAGCCTCCACACACACACACACACACACACACACACACACACACACACACACCTGTCTCTGTCACTTCCATCAATCAGCCGGGCTGTGTGTTGACAGGTTATGTCTGTCCACATTCCAGGTAATCTCAGGAGGCTCTTTGGGGAAGTGAGGCATTAAGCCGGCCTGACAAACTATTTAGTCTCAGTCAAGACTTCAGACGCCCTCTCTCCTCTTCTGCCTCTTTTTTTTTCCTACTCCCCTTTCTTTCGTTTGTCACCTGTACTCTCATCCATCCTTCCCTCTACATCGCTGCCATCAATCTTAAACCTCTCAGTGTCTCCTGATGTGCATCTTGTCCTCATGTGAGGCGGCCGCTCATCCGTTAATCAGACCCCTCCTTCTCTCTCTCTCTCTCTCTCTCTCTCTCTCTCTCTCTCTCTCTATGCACCTCTGCACATGCACTCGAGTTATAGTGCTCTCTCTTCCTTTTGTCCACCTACCTTGCATCTGTCCTGCCTGGCTGGTGAAGAGGCTGGAGGAGCAGCCGATTTCCGTCCCCAGGAGAGACCCATAATCCTGCTGGAACACTGGGGACAGACGGGAGGAAGGAAGCAGGTTGAGACCAAGGGTTTGGGGGTTTGGGGGGGGGGGTCACAGGTCAATGCAGCGCTGACCCTGCTCCCCCGTTGACCTTTATTACACTGTCACCCGCTGACTGTTTTACCTTTAAACGTGACCCCGCTAAAGTGTCCCCCGAGACAATGACTTTGGGTTTATTTTTCATCTTTTCTGCTCATTGAGTTGCAACATTATTCACCGTGAAATGGAGAAATATGACGGTATTATCACGTCACATGGCCCACTCTTACGCTGAAGTAGAAAAACACTTTTAAGCTACAGTGCATCCATGAAAATAATCAACAGAAGACCAGACTGGATATATATATATATATATATATATATATATATATATATATATATATATATATATATATATATAATATATTTATTACTGGTATTGCTTGCTCCTTGTAGTCCAGCAGATCACTGCTCGTGGCAGTTTGGTTCGGTCTTAATCTTTAATGTGAGGGTGACTACATGAAAAATAAAAAATAAGTGGTCAACCTTCCTCACAATAACTGGTGAAATCCCCAATATCCCGATATGCAACACTGATGATATGCAGATAAATGTCGGGTAATCTGTTCCTTTCATCCTCACTCTCTCTCTCTCTCTTGCGGTTTCTTCAATCCCATTCACACCCCAAATTGCCTCTTTTTTTTTTTTTTTAAACATCCTTTCACAGAACCATTAGTGTGTCGATGATGTATTGTACTGTACGGTACAATACAGACAGAAATGTACTGTGATGGAAGAGAAAAAAACGGAACAGTGGAGCATGAAAGATACAGCGTATTACAAGGGAACGTTCGAGGGGTTGGGCTGAATATGAAGTTCATTGATCTGGGATGCACCTACCTAATAAACTGGGGTTGGGAAATCTCCAGGATTCGTTGTATGTGGAATACTGAGGATGGGAATACGGACTTCCGGAAAAATCTCCACCTGAAAGCAAAGCACAGAACAAGAAAACAGAGGTTGAAGAGGATGATTCGGTTTCTTTTACTTTGTCCTCGAGAAACAGGATGCCAAGCCTTTTACTGAGCCTGGACTTTTTAGTTTTTGAGCTACCAGCTCAGTTTTTGAGCTAACAGACCCCTGAGAAAGGCGACTACAGTATAGGTCAAAGTATCCCCCTTTTTTTTCTGTGGTAGTGCAGCTAGAACATCCGTGCTGTATAACCAGGGTGGAGTTATAGTTCGAGCTGTTAATAAGGTGCTGAAATGCTTTGACAAACAGCGTGTTTTGCACCTCATTAAAAGCTTTTAGTATCACTGCGGGCTTTATCTGACTGCAACGCTCATATCCATGTTGTGCACGTGAAAGAGACGACTGCGCTAGTTGTTTGTTTAAATGGGAGAAGAAGAAGAAAAAAAAGCAATCATCTTGGTTTGGAGGACTTTTTTTGTTGTTGCTCCACAAGCGGTTGAGCTTCGACCTGCCCGTTAAAGCGGTTTGCAGAGCGAGGGACTTAAAGAGGGAGAGCTGAGCCGTCCTCTCGTTCAGTGGATGATGGCGTAGCTTTTCTCCCTCATTTACTGCTTGCTGTCTGGGGGTCTGCCATTCCTCTCGTCTTTCCCCTGCCCACTCTTCCCTTCACCCACTTCCTCTTCGTTTTTTCCCTCCTCGTCCTCTGACCCGCCCGACTACAGCCGGCCCGTCACCCTTCACATAAAAAAAACAACATTCTTCCCCATTTCTTCTCGACATCTCTCTGCTGACTTGCTCTCTTATTCCCCCCCTCCCACACACACACACACACTCTTTCTTTCTTTTTCTCCTGAACCTTCACTCCTCCCGGGGGGGGATCCCTCTCCCATAGCTGACAGTCACAGACCCCGATGCCCCCTCCACCCCCATCCCTCCTCTCTCCCTCTCGTTCTGTCGGTTCTGCCTCACTGCTCCTCTACACCCCCTCTGAGTGTCAGCCCCCCTGCTGCAGCGAGGGAGAGGGAGAGAGAGAGAGAAGAAGAAGAAGAATAGCAGAGGAGAGTTGCTGGCTTAATGAAGGTATGATATTAGACAGAGCGGACAAAAAAGGAGGATAATTTGCCTGAGGAGTGCTGAGATAAAACACGCCGAAGCAAGAGGAAGCAAAGTTGGGAGATTATCTCCTCCAGTCACTCCCGTCGGCTCGAGGATTCGGACCGCTTCCAATATTCACTGAGAAGAATTTAGATGTGGAGACTGTGTGTGTGTGTTTGTGTTTGTGTGTGTGTGTTTGTGTGTGTGTGTGTTTAGATGTACAACCCAACAAGTTTTTCTTTCATCGCACCATCCTTTGTGTGTGTGTGTGTGTGTGTGTGTGTGTATGTTTAGCTGCATCTGTCAGGTGGGGTCGGGATGCGGTCTCCATGGCATCCCTGGGTGCGAACATCCTCCCCTTGTCATCGCCGCGGTGACGGCGGCGTGTCAGGTTGTTTAGGAGACGAGGGGAGGGAAAGAGGGAGAGGGGGTCGGGAGGCGTGGGGGTGTGAGAGGAGGCTCAGGGGTCTCCCATCGTGTAGCTCGGTGTCAAGGTCGCACACACACACGCAAACACACACATACACACTGTCAAAAACAAACACAGGCGCACACAAACAACCGCATGCCAGCACACACACACACACACACAAATACACACACACAAATATGCTGTCAAACCTGAGGACGGGGTGAGCGCAGGGGGACAGGGCGACAGGGTTACCCGTCTATGGACGTGCTGTTGCTACATGTCCGCTGAGAGTGTGTGTGTGTGTGTGTGTGTGTGTGTGTGTGTGTGTGTGTGTCTGTGTGTGTGTGTGTCTGTGTGTCACACAGACTGATGATTGGGAATACACAGAGACAAGAACTTGTAAACAACATTGTTTTGATTTTGTTTCTGCGCCTTTCGTGTTTTGCCCCTTTTTATTTCTCTGCAGTGTGCTTCACACTGACTACGATCACCACTGCAAGACTGAGAGAGAGCCAGAGAGAGAGAGAGAGAGCGAGAGAGAGAGCGAGAGAGACAGACAGACAGAGAGAGAGAGAAAGAGGGAGAGCGGGAGGACAAGAATGGCGGTCCAGGATTGAAACACAAAAGCGCCGTGGAAGGCGGAGTGGAAGGGAATGAATGAATTAGTCGTGGGTCACTGGTGATTCTCATTAAAAACAAATTACTAATGTTGAGGAGGGACAGCTGTGCTACTGTGGCTGGTTTCTAATGATACATACACACACACACACACACACACACACACGTATAGATGTGCACACACGTCACCCCCTGGGAACGCTGTCAGCCATAGTGTCGACAGACAAGAAGGAGGAAGTGGCAAAGCTAAGTACACCCCCTGAAGACACACACACACATCCAGGGGGAATTCAAACAGATACGTATGTACAGTTATCCGATCTGCTGAGATGACGGCTGGCGAGAGATGACAGAATTACTGTAACGTGGCAAAATGTTTGTGTGTGTGTGTGTGTGTGTGTGTGTACTCACCAGGTACCATGCCTGTGAGGGAGGGGGTGGAGTAGCTGCCCTGTCCGGTGGGAGGAACATGAGGAGGGTAGCCTGGCAGAGTGGTGCTGGCTAGGTCTCGGCCTGTAATCACACACACACACACACACACACACACACACACACACACACACACACACACACACACACACACACACACACACACACACACACACACACACACACACACACACACACACGTATGCTGTCATCAATACGTCCCTGCTATCAATATATATTGTGTCATTGTCGTCATATTTGTGCCTTCTAGCAGTTCATGCAAAATAGTTTTCATGCCGCCCAGAACCTACAAATCATTTTCCTCATCAGTTCACTTATCGTTAAGTCATCAGGTCTTCAGGTGTTGTGTGCGATCAATACTCCAAAACCCAAAGACATTTACCTTACTTACCCAAAATGCAATACAATAGATAACATTCACATTTTGAAGAGCACTAACCAACGAATCTTTGCTTTAAAGTTGAGATCAAATTCATCTCAAATTTAATATTCCACTATTCCAAATGTGACAATATTCTGAATTTGAGATGGCTCATGTGTAAACCATCATATTCCATTTGGATATTCTGGAATAGGATTTATTTCCCCACTATAAAGCTTTTAGGATTATTCGGGTTTTAGGAGCATTCTTGGGAAAATGCGTCTCAAAAGGTTTTTTACGCAACTTTGTGACACGTCTCTGTGCGTTGAACACAAAGCAACTGATCCCATAGTTTGAGAAGCTGGAGGAGAGATGCCCAAAAGAAAAGCCCACACATCATGAAGGACTAGCAACAGATTTTTGGATGTGTGCAAGTATCGCAGCGCCGACCTTTTCAAGTAGTGGGTTGAAGGAATGAACGTGTTCATGCTGTTTAGCTTTTGCATATTTTGACGTGATACATTATAAATGATCACAGCTGAGAACGTCGTCCACGTGGTATTCACTGGCTCCCGGTGATGGGTTGTTTTTGCATTAATCGGAATATGCTGCATCCAATATTAGGGAATATTAGTGGAATATTCATTTTCAATAGCCATGTAAACAGCTTATTAGGAATATTGTCTTTTTCCGAGCAATATTTTGGGTGTGTAAACGTAGTCGTTGTCAGATGAACTATTAGCCTTTACTTTGGTCTAACTGCCATAGATACGGAGATCACGGCGACCATGGAGAAGCTCCAAACACCTCTACTCAGAAATGGACTAGGTTCAAGACTAACTTAACGGATGGATATTTCCTGTGATAGCAGGAAAGGCACAGGTGTCATCAGTAGCATTATCGATAATAACATTAAGATTAAGTGTCCCAGTGAGCCACAACAATGTCGGGATATCTGAAACTCTGCCAATTTCACCTGTAAAACTCTCCAAACTCTGCACCTCACGCAGGATCTTTACTGCGATGTTAATGCAGCAGCACATGTAGGATGTCCCTCTCCCTTTTGTTCTTTCTTCTTCGTTTTCCTGTCCACTGACATCTATTAATTTACCAACACCGCCCCATCTTTCGTTACCCCTCCTCCTCCTCCTCCTCCTCCTCCTCCTCCTCCTCCTCCTAACCTCTTCTGCCTGTCACTTGGTGGATAGGATATATAACTGCATTAGACTACATGACAGTGTGTCGGCCCAAATCATTTCTCTATGTTTGCACGCAGTAGACATTGGAAGTGCGTGGAGAGGGAGCCCTCCATTCATCATCATCACACACACACACACACACACCTCCCCGCCCTGCACACACACATTTATCATCATCATAAACAGCTCAGATGCTAACACCATCAATCCCATTCACTTCCCCTCCACTTAACCACCGCTAACTAACTGAGAGGAGAAGGAGGAGGAGGAGGAGGAGGAGGAGGAGGAGGAGGAGGAGGAGGAGGAGGAGGAGATGGGAGAGGGAGAGGAGAACATGAGAAGCTAAGAGAAGGGAAAGGTGGTGTATTTAGTTACTTTTCATTACATGCTGGTGTATCAGCTGACATTAGCTCATGGCAAATGTATACAAATTGGCAGATATGTCGGCCGATAACTAAAGAAAAAATGGCCACATTTTATTTGTGATAATCTAGAAAACGTTTTGCCAACAAGTTTGTTTTGTAACTGTAAAATGTTGTTCAGAACTAATCTTGGTCACAGGTCAGGCGGCTCTGTGAGGCGATACTCAGGCACAGCCGCGCTTTAAGCTAAATGCTAATGTCGGCTTGCTCACATGCTTACAATGATACTGCTCAACATGCTGGTGTTAAGCAGGTATACCGTGATCAAGATCTAGCGTGTTAGCATGCTCACATTTGCTAATTAGCACTGAACACAACAGTACAGCTGAGGCTGATGGAAATGTATTTATTGCAGGTTATTGGTCTTCAGAAACGTTACATTTCCTACACGATGGCAGTGCAAGATTAAAAGTTGTCAAGCCATTTTACGCAAAAAGTGAATTGTTAACCTCATGGTGGCGCTAGAGGAAAATTCAGAGGATCAACAAAGTCAGTAGGATACACCCTCTGGGGACCACGAATGTCCGTACAAAATTGAGATATTTTACTCCAATCTGAAGCCAATGGGAAAGTGCCTTAAACTTGCATTCTCTCTAATGGCCATTAGGGGGCGACTTTTAAGGCGGGGCTACCGTGTGATTGACAGGTCGCTACCAAGCTGTTATCCAGTCTGGGAGTTGTCCATAGTTTCGTCTTATAACTTTAACCCTTTCACCGTGTGCTTTCACTTCATGAAAGTTAATTGTAATATTTTACGAGAGACACTTCTGGTTGCAAAAAGCCAAAATTACGAACTCGAGGCTCCAAAATGTCGGCCAACGAACCAATGGGTGACGTCAACTTGACTACGTCCACTTCTTATATACCGTCTATGGTCTGGACCAAAGCAGCGGAGCGACCGACTGACTGCCTCATCAGAGCCATGCTGATAGGGCTATAAAAAAACAAAAACACTTCCGGCTGATTCGATTTATCCTGGAAAATGGAAATAAAAATCAAGGCGAACAGAAATTTGAGAATAGATGATAAGAGAAGAAAAATACAGGTTGCTAATCAACCGAGGCTCCGGCGTCTCCTCCGCTCACACTCCTCTCCTCTTCACTTAATACGTGGCTCTTCACCTCCCTCCCCACTTGTGTTGCTCTCCCACAGATCCCCTCTCCACTCCAGCCTCCTCTGTCCCTCTCCGCCTCCTCTCTCCTGTCTTGGCGTAGTAAAGTTTTTCTCGCTGGTTGACGCGACAGCGAGGCATTAGTGCAGACGGGCTACTCATCCGCTCCAGGTCAGTGCACAGGGCACGGAGGAGAGGGAGGAAGAGGGAGGAAGAGGGAGGAAGAGGGGAGAGATGGACTCTCCACAGCCCAACTTAGAGGGGGCAGACAGGGCCAGATCCTCTGAGGTGTGTGTGTGTGTGTGTGTGTGTGTGTGTGTGTGTGTGTGTGTGTGTGTGTGTGTGTGTGTGCCTCTGTGCACGCAGTGTATCTGTGCATATGTATGCCAGTTGTGTTGATGTATCTGTTCTCCACAGCTTTGCCGTAGAGGTCAACGAAACAAGCATAAGTCTCCTCTCGGCGCTCCAGCAGCACGAGCACACTTCCTCTGCCTTCCCTTTCTCTTTTTTACCGTCTCCCCAGCCAACGCTTCCCCATCAAACGGCCATCAGAGCAACATATGTCAAACCTGGAGGGAATCAAGGGTGTACCGTGTGTCCCTTTGCACTCGAGTGGACTGGGTGAAGTTTAGGGTAAAAGCAAGAAAGAAAAAAAAATGTCCCTACAGATTTGGAAAGGCCTAAAAAAAAAACAGGGAAGATTGAATGTGTAAATGTTGCTCTATGGCGTGTGTCCAGAGTATCAGCACGTCAAGGGTGCAATAGCGACGCAACGAACACGCAGACGTCTCAACCCCCTAGAGGGAGCTCTATTCTGAGGGAAAACGCCGGCATGGAAATGCATGCATACGATTAAGAAGCCGGGTGTGTGTGAATACGAATGTGTGTGTTTGCATGCATAAGCAGAAATGGAATTTTCTTTTAATCTCTTTCCCTTTTCCTCTGTGTGTGTGTGTGTGTGTGTGTGTGTGTGTGTGTGTGTGTGTGTGTGTGTGTGTGTGTGTGTGTGTGTGTGTGTGTGTGTGTGTGTGTGTGTGTGTCTCTCTCTCTCTCTCTCTCTCTCTCTCTCTCTCTCTCGACTTGAGCAGGTAATATTCCTCTGCGGTTTCAAAGGGCACAAAAAAAAGAAGAGCCCATTCCCAGATATCCCAAATTCCCAGCTCTATGATTCCCCTCATTATAGATGGGAACGGTCGAAGCCGTTGCCAAATGCTCCCAGGTCTGCTCTTAATTAACCACTGCCTCTCCCGGGCGCCCCTTTAAATGGAGAGAGAGAGAGAGACAAGACTCTCACTTTCCCCCCGTCATTCTACCTTTCTTTTCCTCCTTTCCTCTGGGCTTCTCGCCTCTCCTGAGATCCAAAGCACAGATGTCTTTAAGCAGGTTCAATCACTTAGAGTCCATGTAGCTGCTGAGGTAGACTTAAAAGGCGTCCGGCTGCAGTGTGTTTGGAATGTAAATTACCGTACGGACCCGTGCACCATCGGCAGGGGGTTTTCCACTGGATTTATGAGTAATTCTCTCTTGCATACATTGATGTGGAATTAGTTGTGATCACACAGCCAGAGCAACAAAAATGCATTGCATCAGTCCCAATAGATTCAATTAGCTGCAAACTTGCATCCTATCATTAAATCCATCACTAAATGGAGGCTTGAGATTTAATGTTCTCGCCTAAAATCGGACTCTTCGTCGTTGTTGTTGATTTGCAGAATTAAGCTTATTGTACTGTAGGATTCACTGGAGGTTGTTGTTTGTTTTTTATGGAAATTTACTAAAATGATGCTAAAAATATTGGGATTTTTTAGGTTTCTTACCACAGATCAAATGTAACCACACTGGGCATAAAACGGACGTCACTGACTGTCCCACAAAAAAAAAGGCTAAAATTCCCACGAGATCTGTGCAATTTGCTTTGGTTACAAAGTAATGTATACACACTCAGGTGTGTTGGCAAAACAAATCTAAAATGACATCAAGAAAAAGATGATGGTAAAATGTTGAAACGCTGTAAATACGTCTTTTTTCTAATATATATAACATTTGATTTAGTTTTTCAGAGTGCAGATGTTCTTACCTGGAACGAGTGAATAGGACTGTGGACCCGACACGCTGGCTCCTAACTCCGCCCCTCCACCGGGATTGGCCAAGCTGTTCTTCATCTCGTCCAGTCCGCCGGCTAGCGAGGCCATGGCCGAGTAATCGGACGTCTGGGCCGAGACCGGAAGTGGAGGAGAAGAGAGGGAAAGAACAGAGCAGAACAAATCATGAGGTTTTCTGTTCCATACAACGTGAAGACACGGCAGCGCTGCGGGCTGCTCTCGGATGTGATCAATCACACACACACACACACACACACACACACACACACACACACACACACACACACACACACACACACACACACACAGTTGAGAGTTTATTGATCTGTTTACAAAGACAGGGATTTACTGTACAACTAAGTCCAACAGTCTATAACCACAGGATCAGCTTGCTCTTTCTCTTCATCTCTCTCAACCTCGCACACACACACACACACCCTCGCACACACATGCACACACACACGCACACACACACTGTGGCATTGCAAAGACCATGGCTAACACAAAGCCTCTTGTCTCCCCAGATACCAACAACAATAAGAACTGTGATCATCTCAGCACACGTACGCAGTCTCCCAGTGCACTCAACACACACACACACACACACACACACACACACACACACTAGAGAAGGTAAAAACATATAGAAAAGAGGAGACTGAAGCGACAGAGAAATATCTTGCTTGTTGTCTAGCTGTACGTTTCTTTTATTCTTAGAAGCTTCTAAAAAGTAAGAAGTTACAGTTTAAATCAAAAAGAGAAACCGATGTCTCAATATTACAGTAACTTACATGCCTGCATGTTTGTTTTTGGGAATCATGTTTTTTTGTTTTTTACCATAATAGTTTCACTTGGTTCATCATATGGAGGACAAAACTGTCAAATATTTGCAAATAGAAGATGAATAAATATGTTTAGTAGGATTTCTTTGTATTAAAAGAAAAACAGTCAAAATCATTTTTCCCATACTCCTTGTACCAAACCTCTTCTGATTTCACGTATTTGTGTACAAAAACATTAAAAAAATTAAAAACCGCATTACAAAACGCTAAAGCTAAAAAATGTAAGTCAGTTCGTGCAAAATAAATGACTAAATGAAACATCTATTGTCTACAGTGCAATGAAGATCATGACCTTTGGATGAAGCGGGATCATGCATCTCTAACAACCTGGTTAGCCTCCTCTCACCAACACAAAATGCAGACTGATAGATGGATAATTGAAACTGTCCGCTCACCTGTGTCTGACCCGAACCCCGAGCCATGACCCATCCATCCTCATCTCTCCGTGTGTGTGTGTGTGTGTGTGTGTGTGTGTGTGTGTGTGTGTGTGCGTGTGTGGTGATTTAGAGTGATGCTGTCCACACTGATGATCAACTATATATAGATTAACCACCGATTCTCAGGGCCGCTACGCTCATGATGGGCAAATTACCTGGCTGTGTGTGTGTGTGTGTATGTGTGTGTGTGTGTGTGTGTGTGTGTGTGTGTGTGTGTGTGTGTGTGTGTTATTGCACAGAAATACGTGAAATGACAGCAACCTCTTAACGCATAATGTGGTGGTGACACGTAATATGTTGAAATGACGTGCTGCCACCACGGAAACAATTGAATGTTTAGGCAACATAACTACTTGGTTAGGTAACGGAAAGGATGATCATGGTTTGGGCTAAAATAACTGTGTTTTTGTATTTAACCTCTCACGTAGCCCACGTCATTTAGAAGAACATTGACTTTGGTTTCACATGGGACACAAACACCAGCCTCCTAGGTCAAAGGCCTGTGGAACACCACATTTTGTTTGCCTATAAATGTCGTATTTCACTCCACCCTCTCGTATCATTTCTGATTACAGAAAAACCAAGATGGCGACGGCCAAGATGTTGAACTCGTGGCTTCGAAACAGAAGTTCACAAACCAATGAAGGATGTTGCGGTGCCTAAGTCCACTTCTTACGTACAGTCACAGCCAAACAGCTGTTAACACAAAACTAAAATGGGGCGCTCACACTGGTGGTGTACATTTTTTAATCACTTGGTCATTCAAATTGTTTTTCTCAGTTTAGCTCAAAGGTTCATAGTCGGTGTCGATGTAGTTCGTCTTTTCTCAAAGTTAATTGTGACGTACTTCCACAATGGCTACGACTTGTGCACAAACAAATGAACTGGGTCCACTCCTTTTTTGGTGTGTGTTTGTGTGTGTGTGTGTGTGTGTGTGTGTGTGTGTGTGTGTGTGTGTGTGTGTGTGTGTGTGTGTGTGTGTGTGTGTGTGTGTGTGTGTGTGTGTGTACGTGTGTGTGCGTGTGTGCCTTTGTGCGTGCGTACACTAATGACATCAATCAGAATTTCCTTTAGGTGACGAGGTGAGAGTTTTGCACTGACCCTTTTAATACCTCTGCATCTGTCTGTGTGTGTGTGTGTGTGTGTGTGTGTGTGTGTGTGTGTGTGTGTGTGTGTGTGTGTGTGTGTGTGTGTGTGTGTGTGTGTGTGTGTGTGTGTGTGCAGGCGTAAGTGTAGGCGTGTGTTTGTGCTCGCTGACCTCTTAAACACCCCTGTGCTCGTCAACACACAACACAACCACTGGACTGTGACCTGCCAAATAAGAGCTTACCCAGTACACTACACACACACACACACACACACACACACACACACACACACACACACACACACACACACACACACACACACACACACACACACCTCACTCGCTCTCTCTTTCTCTCTCTCTCTCTCTTTACAGTTCCGACACATTTTTAAGCCGTCTTTTCTCTCTTAACGCCCCTCTCTCCCCCACTTCACACATCACACCTGTAGTTTTTTTTTCTTCACCCAATCATACACGCTATCCCTGCCCCCCCCTCTTGGCCGCCCTCTGTCGTATTATAATGGTGTCTAATGTGTCCATGTATCCATGTAGATGGGGGCCAGGCAGCAGCAGCGGCCCAGGAGAACGGGGTCTGCCGTGGTAATTGGCCATGATGAAGTTTGGCCAGTGGGGTGACAGGCCCGCTAAGGAAGATGGATCATTCTCATTCGGCCCCGTAAATGTTGTCAATTCCACCGCTCATACAGCGCCATCAACCCTCATCAGAGGGGGGAGGGACGCAGCTGCGGAGGGGCGGGGGTTTGAGGGGGAGTGAGGGGGGAGTTGTACGTACGGGGCAGGATGGAGGGTTACATGGAAAGGTGGCAGGGGGAGCTGGACCCGGGACAGGAGGCCAGAGGCAGAGAGAAGGGTGAGAGGAGGTATAGGTGGGAGACAACAAAGAGGAATGGCTGCAAGCAGAGATAACTTCCTTCATGAAGACGGTGACTACATAAGTTGGTCCTTTTTTGCTACATTTCAAAAGTTTGCTGAAAATTCGTTTGACAGTTGAATGGAAACACGACGAACATCAACAACAACAACTTGGGAAAAAGAAACGTGGCAATACTTTGGCTCGACTAGTTCGACTAAAATGTCAATCATTTCCATTGACTGAAACCCTTACCCCCCAAAAAATATGAGTTTGACGAAACATGAAAAAAAATTGACATAATAAAAAAAGAACAGCTGACAAAGTTAACACTGCATGTAAGACACGAGGAGCTGTTCAATAAACTCCTGGAGGGTAGAACATGTGTAAAGAGAGCTCATCCAATATGAAGGTTTGAACTGGCTTTTCTGCAACGTAATGCGACATCATCCTACAAAGTTGCAAGCAAGTGCACAAATCCTGTGTTATTACTTTGTAACTCCAGCCGGGTAATTGTACTCTTTATCTCATGAACATGAAAATTACAGAGTCGTAAACTCATTCCCAATAGTATTATAAACCACACTGTACAGTGTTCAGTCCAAACGCCAGGAACGGTGTTCGGTTAGCTTCTGTTCCATTAATGACAGAAAGGTGCTGAGTTAACAAGTTACACCCCAACGAGGAACAACGACGACATATCTGAACATCACAGTGTGAGGCTGCTGCTTTCTCTCTCTCATCCACACACACACACACACACACACACACACACACACACACACACACACACACACACACACACACACACACAGGAGGTTGGTCCACTGCCTCAGATCTGGGAAGGTAATGGTTCGGTCCAAATTTCACATCAATAACAGATGAGCCCTAATCGGCCCTCTGAAACACACACACACGCGCACACACACACACACACACACACACACACACACACACACACACACACACACACACACACACACACACACACACACACACAGACGGGTTGGCTTGCACCATTTGCATAATAGTATTTCTCTTTTTCTCCATTCCCCAAATAGCTCCCGATTTCTCCATTTCTCCATTTCTCTCTCTCTCTCTCTCTCTCTCTCGCTCGCTCCCCCTCCACATTGTCTTGTGTACTCCTGATGGAAACGGGCTTGGCTATAAACAAATACAATTCCCTCAGAGGCCCACAAACCGAAACAGGGATTGTGGGGAAGGAATTCATCTGCGCTCAAACTGAGCGTGGCAGCAGCGGGGAGGGGATTCATTTCCCGGCGAGCCATACGGACCTCAACTCTGGGGAGAGGCTGGAGAAGTTCATGCATTCGGAACGACAAATCGGGCTAATATATCCAGTTCATGTATGATTTATTGATTGAAATAAAACAAATATTGTACAGGTGCTTTATTGCCGATTGCATGGTGTCTTAGTACCAGTGATGACATGCCAGTGACACAGACCCGAAAGGATATTCTATATTTCTCTTGTTTCGACAAATCTCAGAAATAAAACTGAAACCAACAATGAATTGATCTTACTAACCAAGAGTTGTCTGTGACGCCAAAGTCTGACTGTGTGTTTGATTAGCGGCACGAAAATGTGAAGTACTCGCCTGCCAATATTCCGCATCAAAACCATTCATACTGGCAGAGATGTGAATTTGTAACAGTTGCAATTATTCTTTGTGGAAGCACAAAAACATAAAACATCGGGTGATGCGCATATCAAATGATGACATGCTGCAATGAACAGAGATGTATTTTGAGTCAATCCTACATGCATAGTCCTGCTGTCAGTAATACTCACTAGAGTACGAAATGTGTATTCATCCACTACTGAAAATAGTCCCTGACAAATACACAATTTCCTCTTGTTTGTGGAAGAAAACAACAAAATAAAACGATATATCTGTGACCTGCTTTTAAAGATTCACACTTCGGGATAGGCCGGCCGTAGGGCTCTTATACGCCGTACTATTGTGCATTATGAGTCTGTCAGCCTATTTTGACCAGTTTAACCATCTCCACCCTTCAGAAGAGATCACCTTTGACTGCTCTGCTTCTTTTTAAGCTTTTTGGATGGAGAGACTGGCGAGGACTTTCTCCTTCTCTTTTCCTTTCTCTATCCCAGTGCAGGCAGACTGGTTGGGTGCTCATTTGGACCCGGGGCAGCATTGCTGGGTGGGGGCTCTGTCAGCCATTGCTGATTTATCACCTGGGTAATAGGAAGTGATTGAAGGGAAATTCAAATGAACTCTCTCTGACAGGCACACATGCAGACACACGTACGAGCGCGCGCACACACACAAATTAATAGTGGGGCTTAATAGACTACTAGGGAGAGAGGGGGAACAAAAGCCAGAGAGGGAGATGAGATAAAAGGATGGCTTGTTAGGGAGGAAAGATAAAGAAAAGCTCTGAGACAAACAGGATCGAAGAATGGTGATGGATGAAGTTGCGTGTAAAGGAACGTGAGCAATTTTTTCTGTTCAAGTGGGGTGACGAGTAGGGAAGAAGAAGTAATAAATGAGGCTTGTGTTTCAGTGCTAGAAGATAATGAGGAGGTGGAAACGGCCGCTGAAATAACAGTATATTGGCATTCCACTATAATATACCTGAAATAGAGCCACTTGCACTTCTGTTTCTCTTTACTTGCTTGCACTCCATCCTTTTATCTTTATTTCACGTGCACGCACACACACACACACACACACACACACACACACACACACACACACAAACACACACACACGCACACGTCAAAGGTGCCCTCCATTGCTGCACGACAGCGGGTCCCAAATATAGATCAGGCATCTTTTAGGAATGTCAGTCACAACACAGTGTGACCTTCGTTGACCATAACCCAGCCAGCACCGTCACACACACACACACACACACACACACACATACCCCTCACACATAGCACAGCGGCTGAGCTGTAGCTGTCAGTGTTAAGGGTATGACTGTCAATCATTCCCTCTGGGAAAGGCAGGCTGGGGGGCTGGGTGGTTCGACTAGACAGGATGAGAGAAGGGTGCGGAGGTAGAGGGACAGATAGCGATGGCAATGCATGTGTGTGTGTGTGTGTGTGTGTGTGTGTGTGTGTGTGTGTGTGTGTGTGTGTGTGTGTGTGTGTGTGTGTGTGTGTGTGTGTGTGTGTGTGTGTGTGCGTCTCTTTGTAATCACAATGCAGCCTCCCCAAAGCCAGTTTGACCCCCGGGGGCGACCTGCAGTTTAAAGCCCCTTTGCCCGACCCCAGTGGCTTGACCGGGGCTCAGAGGGGACACTGACCTATGCATCATGGGTATTATAGTCTTGAGTCGCAGTCTATAGAGCTACTAGAGCCAATCCCTGTCGACCTCTCGCCCTGTGCCACTCCACGCCCCGTGTCGGTCGGAGGGAAGTGAATGGGCTAAAAAGCCAAACTGTGCCCCAGAGGTCTAAGGCTGTAGCCTGCATGTGGCTCATATACTACCACTCCCCTTGTGTGTGTTTGTCCTCTTGCCCTTGACGTTGGCTGAATAAATAAACCTGAAGTAGGGGTATCTTTAAAGAATATTCCCTTAATATTCTGCAGATTAGAGGTAAGAGAGAAAAAGGTAGAGAGAATACAAATGCTAGCTTGTTGTCATTTTGTTATTCAGCGTGCTACTTACACCTGTCTATTCCGCTCAGGTTTACAGGAACTAAACAGCTGAGAAAGGGCGGGAGGTCAATTTAGATGCAACATTAAGACAAAAATCGTTTCCCCCCCCTCGTGTGCAAACGATGCACACACACAAACACACACACACACACACACACACACACACACACACACACACACACACACACACACACACACACACACATTCCCAGAGCTGCTTCGTCCCTCGTCCCCAGCAGGAAGTGAGGTCACAGCGAGAGCCGGTTCAATATGCTCATTAACCCCTGCAGTGTATCTGGATTATAGGAACATCAATAGGCCTGACTGGGTCTCCGCTGCAGCCATCACAATGCTGAGCAGACCACAGGGAGCTCACGCCGGCCTGTCAGACTGACGGCGCAAACACGACTTGATGCTGACACTTTTCAGAGCGTGCCGTGAAAAAAAAAAAAAAGAAAAAAAAAAAAAGAAAAGAACCAGGAAGAAAATCTATCAGAATGAATGCGATGACTCTGCATTGTGTCGGAGGTATAATTAGGAGTGTTTCATTATGCAATCTGGCGGATTTCTTCTAGTTTGACATGGCATGGCAAGGCATAGCAGGCAGGACAGGCTGTTAGCTAAAAGCATGAGGCGAGCATTTAGGATCCCCAAGGGATGATGTGTGTCTGTTGGTGTATGTAAGTTAGTGTTAATGAAGTTGCTTCTCCCCTAGAAGAGTTTATATATTTATTAACAACATATTTGTTGCAAATTGAGAGGTAGATCCAATTAGATCAGATTCATTTGGCAAAACCTTTGTCCAAAGTGACCAAAAACTGGAATTGCATCCCTCTCAAGTAAACAACAAACACGCAGCAATAATGTCACTTTGAAAACTATCAGCAAAGTTAGCTATAAGCAAGCGTGTGAAAACGACAGTTTGGGGATGGGGAAGCAAAACGGGATGAGCTCACAGCTAAAAGTCATCCGCGGAGGTGCTTTGGCAATCCTCACGAAAAAAAGAAATGCTGAAAGATGGGCCTGCGTGTGTTTGTGATGGGAGGTGTTCTCCTGTGCTTTCCCCTAAACCTGCTCCCAAACTCAGCCTCAGCTCAGAGCCTGCATGGTGCCACGCCCTTACCTTGCCAGAGTTAGGGCTCACATAGAAGTCAGAGCCGGACTGGATCGGACAGGGTCTGTCAAACAGGCGGTCCAATACCTCGATCTGCTGCGGCGAGAACAGCTCCCCTCTCATCTGCTTCCGGAGGAAGTCCCGCCCGCCGTGGCCGTGCCCGTTGGCCAGCGGTGACTCCTGCAAACCTGCAAACCGAGAGAGAGGAGGGAGGTCAGAGGGGTTGTGTGGGGGGAGATAGAGAAGAGGTTTGAAGAGGGTTTTGTGGGTCTGTTGTGCACAGCGGAGGGAGAAAACCAGGCACAGACGACGCAAACAATGATGGGTTGATAAAACAAATCGCCGAGGCAGATGTGGAGGCTGAAGTTGGAGCAAATGAACTCCAGTGAGCTGATTTAGGACTTTGTAGATTGTGGAGACTCAGAGAAATTGCTACACAAATGCAAGCCATTACCAAGCATTCGGCGTCTCTCATTCTTGATCTCTCAAAAGTACACCCTCGCCTCTCTTATATACACACCTCTCCGTCCCTCGTGTCGTATCACCCATACACACACACAGACACACAAATATATATTGCTGCGGTATCAGTATTAGACTGTGAGCTCTCGTATCCTGCAGTTATTGCGAGGCTGAGGGACTGAACGAGACAATTATAAGAACTCTGAAGAGTCGCGGCCCACAAATGATTAGAAAAGAGAGAACCAGAGAAAAAAGATAAAGAGAAAAAGGGGATGAGGGTGAAAATCCCCCGCTATAGAGCCAATTCATCACTCCAAACCGCTCCTGAGAGCCTATTTTAGTGCTGGGGGTCACTGTGTGTGTGTATGTGTGTGTGTGTGTGTAAGAGAGAGTGTGTGTCCGGTGGCAGAGGGAGTGATATGACAGACAGGTGGAGAGGGGGAAGGGGCTTCAAATATATAATTCTTTTTTTCTTCTTCCATTTGGACAGAGAATACAGATCCATTTGTGCCAGACTGTGATTCTAAAGAAAAAACAAAGAGTGATGAAAGATGGAAAGAAAAAAATAAACAAACTAGAGCTTTAGGGCTTTAGGACATATTACCACATTGAACATTAAAGATAGGGCTGCGTGTTGGACTGAAATAACCCAGTACTAAGTATTATTAAAACTTATCCAGTCAAATGATACCTGCATTTGATTCTTTTTGTGCCCAGATCTAGAAAGAAGTTACTATTTGCGTGCCAATCACCGCAACTCTTTCTTTAATTTAATGCGACGTGTGATTGGCCCACTAGCGTATCAGCTACAACTCATGCAGCCAGGACTGCCTGCCTGTAGACAGGAGCCGGAAGCTAACCTGCTAATGGTGTCTAGCAGCCAGCTAACAGTGCTAACAGCGAGAACAGCGCTAACAATGACAACAGTGCTGACAGATCAAATGAAGTACTCTACTGATATCTGTTTCACTTTGGGGGTGCTGGTATTGGGACTGGTATCATCATTTTTTTTTTTACGATTACAAATTGGTTCTTAATATCTTTCCCTAATCTTAAAGAACTACTCCCCCAATTGAGCATCCAGATGGACAGATTAAAAAGAACAACAACAAAAACATACACATTTCCTTATTTATTTATTTTTTCAAACTTGTAGTCAGCAACCTCAACCAACGCTGACTCAAGTGACATCACTTGAGGCAGTTCATTAGATGTTACGCTACTCCCTCTGGAGCCAAATAAAAGGCTTATAAAACTTTTCCCACCATACACGTATTATGCAGTAACACTCACCGAGACCCGTAAACAGACCTGACTCTCTAAACCACTTTAAACAGCGGAAGGAGCACACCTGACGTGTCAGTAATAATCCCACCATTGCAGAGGAGATGTATGTGTGCGCTCAACTATGACAAGTACATTGGGTCAAGGTTGAATAAGAAAGAGGCCAACAAGGCTAAATCAATCATTTGCCTTAGTTTTCTCTATCGTTGGTAAAAGAACCTGTATTATCATCTGACTCCTCATATGTCTTGACCCGTACCCACATCAGTTGTGTGCAATGTTAAAGTTAAGAGGATTGATGGCCACAACTATGGCAATAAGACCCAAGTTGTAATAAAGGAGAATCATCCTTTAAATTGTATATTAGCATATTTAACCACACGCTAATCTGTTTTCCCTCAGCTGTAATATACGACTGATTACTGGTTGCAAACTCTATTTCCCCAGTGTGGGTGGTAACCTCTTAGAGTGGATGTCATTGGCACAAAGGGTGTTTTTCAATTCACTTCCAAGACGTCCAGCAAAGCTCAAATCGTGAGAGCGTATCTTGCTGCGGAACAACAACAAAAAAGAACCTCACACTCACACAGTGCTCCATAACGCACAAAACCTCGGCGTACCTTTTGAGTACACAAAACCTCTTTCACCCACTCTCTCACAAACACACTGCTTGATCATAATCTCTCTTTCTGGACCATATAGTCGCTCTCACACACACACACAGATGATGGGAGTAGTGTGAGTGTATGGTACAGGTCTCTTGGTGACAGACCAATCAGGGGGGAGATAAAGCCAGTATGATGCTTTAGCCTGGTAACCCACGGCGACCCATTTAATCCCACCGGCCAGTCCCCATGATGGAATTCAATTGATCAATCATGTAGCTCTGATGGCACCATTTCAGCCGGCTTATTGCTTTCTGCTTTCTCGCCGTCGCACACAAACACAAGCTGGCGCGCACACACTCACACAGACACACACCTGAATACACACTGTAAGACTGACCCGAGTCTGTCTCAACGGAGCACCCATAGGAGCACCCATAGGACACACAGAGAACGGAGGAGACGGCCGAAGACCCGTAATCTAGCAGTAAAAACAAAGCTTTTACTTATGACTATCGATATTGTCCATTCGCCTGTATGCATGCGTGTGCGTGTGTGTGTGTGTGTGTGTGTGTGTGTGTGTGTGTGTGTGTGTGTGTGTGGGTGGGTTGGCTTGATATCCGGCTGGTCTCATTGTGTCCATGGATGGGTAAAGAAACTCATTGCCGTGACGGGTTAAATCCTATTCACTGTCGGATACTCGCACACACACACGCACGCACGCACGCACACACACACACACACACACACACACACAAACACACACACACACACACACACACACACACACACACACACACACACACACACACACACACTCGCAGCTGCCTCTATCTCTGTGAGTCAGTCTCAGAAGGGAAGCGCTTCTCTTCCCTCTTTTTCAGAGCAGAACAAAACAAACAATGAGCCCTTATTGTTCTCTCTTCTCTGCCTTTTTCCTCTCTCTTCCGCCTTCTCTCTCTCTCTCTCTCTCTCTCCCTCTCTCTCTCCCTCTCTCTCTCCCTCTCCGTTCACTCCCTCTCCCTCTGCCTGCCGTTGCCATTTTTTCCCCGACAACCCAGGAACAGTTGAATTATTAAATCCAAATACCTCAGAGAGTTCGATGGGTTGTCACCTGTTTGTGTGTTTAAGTGCATGTTCAGTGTCCGTGCGTGTGTGTGTGTGTGTGTGTGTGTGTGTGTGTGTGTGTGTGTGTGTGTGTGTGTGTGTGTGTGTGTGTGCATCTTTTTGCACTTGACATAGATTATCATACTGATAGGACAAGGGTCGTAAGTCTGACCTCACAGCCCCAGTATGCGTGCTTGCGTGTGCGTGTGTGTGCGTGTGAGTGTGCGTGTGCGTGTGTGTGTTTGTGTCTGTGTGCCCATCTAAACTCGAGAGATCAAAGTTGGGGAGGGGGGACTGAGAGGAACTCAGGGTGAAGGGCGGAGCTGCCCTCCCTCCTCTCCTCCGTCCTCCATCCTCCATCCTTTGCTTAACCCCCAGCGTCTTTTATCTGGTAAGCTGCTGCATGTCACAGTGGATGCACAAGGGGGTGAGAGGTCATCTTGGCATTCTGGGAAAAAATATTTCAGCTTTTTTTGGTGTGCATACATGAGTATAGTTTTCACTCAAGGAAAGAAACATGCCCTGTCTTAACAGGCCCACCTGTCCTGAACCCCGTATTCATGTTGGATGCACATGCATACGCGTGCACACACACACACACACACACACACACACACACACACACACACACACACACACACACACACACACACACACAGCCTAAGAGAATGGGTTAAGATACAATAGTCCCCTTTTGGCCCCACAAGTCAAGTTCTTCCATTCACTCCCATTCATCTCCATTTCGCCCCCAGTCACCCCCCACTTCCCCTCGCTTTGGCTGGGGGCACAGGTCACCGCAGGGCTTTACCCCCACACACTCCTTCTGCCAACACACACACACACACACACACACACACACACACACACACACACACACACACACACACACACACACACACACGCCATGATCCCGCCTTCCTGTGTTCCCATCACTTGCACAGCTGCCATTTCCATGCTTGTACATTATAGCTGTCCTGCACGCATGTTCATATATGTATATACATATAAATATATATATATATATATATATATATATACATATAAATATATATATATACATATAAATATATATATATATATATATATATATATATATATATATATATATATATATATATATATATATATATACACACTGTATAAATATATATATATATATATATATATATACGATGTGATATGATAGTGATTTCATACTCGAGGGAACTATATGGCTTGAATCTAACGCTTCATTAAAAAAGTATATGTAGATATAAATTATAAATGAGTTAGTTATCACTCCACTTTGAGTTCATAAGAGGAAACAGCTACACTTCTCCTGCCTTTCATTTCTGTGGGGTGGACCACCTCTAAAGAAACATTTTGAGTAACACAGGTGGAGGTCAGGCCGCACAAACAACACTCTGACGATAGCTCAGCTCCATTCAAGTGTCCAATGAAGCCATGCCAGAGAACCATTGTGCACGTTACCATCATTAAAATCATTCATATGCGGCTCAGAGATGGAGCGGGTCGTCCACTTATCAGAAGGTTGGCGGTTCGTTCCCCAGCTCCTCCGGCGCCATCGCCGCATGAGTGTGAATGAGCATCAGAGTTTGGCTCCTTGCATGGCAGCCTCTGCCATCAGTGTTTGGTATGAATGGTATCTGTACCTTTTCTGCTATCATGTCAAAATGACATTTTCAACCAATTTCAACAAAGTGATTCTGCGCATTCTTTTGCTTTTTCGTTCCAGATTTTGTTTTGGGGAAACAAATCAAGGATTGAACCTTGTCTGATGCACACGAAAAACACTGTAACTGTCTACATGTGAATATATAACATATTCATGTGTACTGAGACATTCATATATATATATATATATCAGCGGGAGAAGGCTGTGGGATTGTTGGCCTTGTGTCTGACTTGTGTACGTCTCTTTCCTCCTGTGTACAGACGCTCGTACCGACAAGCATATGGGCGTGAGAGAGTGTGTGTGTGTGTGTGTGTGTGTGTGAAGCTTGCATCACTGTGTATTTGTGTATGTGTTTGTCTGTCCATGTCAGCGCATGCTGTTCCCCCCTGTCGCCCCGTGCTGCGCGTGTGTGTCATTATCCAGCGGGGGCTGCTCTAATGGAAGCTGTGATTAGCAATGCTGTTAATTAGACCACAGAGCCGACCGCGCAGACCTCTGCCACAGAAAACACTGCTGATAAAAAAAAACACACACACATAGGGGCTGAAACGTGACGCGGAGCAACACAACGCTCTGTGGATGCCTCAGTGAAACGTGAAGGGATGCAGTGTTTTCTGATAGGAGTTGTGAAACGCGGGGTCCAGTCGAAGTAAAACCTGGAGACAGACCACACATGTAGCGCACAGACAACAAAGTGGAACAATAATGCTGCTAATTAGATAACAGAGCTTCGGCTTCAGCTGCAGATTCAACCACAGGGTCTGTGCAGTGGACATCAGAGCACACATAATAGAGTGTGATACATTTGTTTAATTGTACGTGACTATACGTGACCACTTATTCTTTTTTTTTTAATTTAATTGTTAAAGCAAGAAAAGCAAAGGTGTAACTAATAACACTGAGGAACAATAATGATGAGGAACGAAGAGAGCCTATTAGAGCCATTGCTAATGTAACATATGTGCCTTTCATCCTGTTAAAGGTCAGTGCAAAGGATGACTGCGGGTGAGTTTACATGACATACTGTAAAGTGATCTGGAGCCACTAATCAAGCTTCCATCCAAATGTCGTGCAATTCTAAATCAAATATCCAAAGAAATCTGCAGAACAATTATACTGCATGTTTCCATCCAATACAGCTATGAATATGATCACATGGGTGCATTGAGGGAAGCAGGCCATGAAGTCAAATGGTGGAAAAGGAAATATGGCGTTTAAGTTTTCCACCTCAGGCAAGAGTAAGAACTTTGACTTGTTATCAGATTTGTGGCGTTTCTACTTTTTGTTTTACACACAATACAAACTCACTATTGCTGAGGCCCACAAAACAAGGTAAACTTTGATCCAACGTGTGTACAACTATCAGCTACTGTGTGTGTGTGTGTGTGTGTGTGTGTGTGTGTGTGTGTGTGTGTGTGTGTGTGTGTGTGTGTGTGTGTGTGTGTGTTAGGCCTAAAGTCTTTGTGCTCTGCTGATGGGTAAGTGGGCCGTATCCGAGCATGTCAGACGCTCAAGGTGCACCTCCTGGAACCTGCTGGAATGTTTTGGAAATTCATCAGCAGTGGGAAAACGACCCCATACTGTATCGTTGTGTGTGTGTGTGTGTGTGTGTGTGTGTGTGTGTGTGTGTGTGTGTGTTAGAGACAGAGAGCGAGAAGTACCCCCCAGTGGCGTTCTGTCACACCCCCCTCGCTCCGACATCTGGTCCTGTCTCATTTACCGTAGGAGACTGTCTGTTTGATGGCTTTTTAATGCCACTGACACTGCCACATACACACCAAGGAGCATGCACACATGTGTGCGCACACACACACACACACACACACACACACACACACACACACACACACACACACACACACACACACACACACACAAATATACCAACAGCACTAACCCCCCTCGTGTGCGCACGCCTCCATTAACATGCATCCAGCATTGATCCGGAGTGACAGCGTACATGATCAATAGTGCATGCATAAACTGACTTCTCAGGTAGCTCTCCAGTGAAGCACCTTTAGTAAACAAATAGGGGGTTTCTGAATGAAGATGTTTGGTTTAGAACTCCCGTACTGCACCTGCACACACACGCTCACACACATCTGTCATTGATCCGAGTTCTTTCCATCTGGGCTCTGCGTGTTGGGAGTGAACGGAGGGTGTCCTGAGGCTGTAGCATCGTTCATGGACAGTATATTGTGCACTTATACAGTATAAGGGCACTTGAAGAATTATATTACCAAAAAGAAGAAAAAAAGATGGGCAATGACACAGGCAGGCGAGGTCGACAACTACACACATATTCTTTGTGCTCACCTTCGTCCCTCTTCCTCTTGCCCACGTCAGCGGCTGAGCTGATACCCAGAATGCCGCTGATGGAGTACGAGGAGCCGGCGGAGTCGCTGGTCACCCCCGACACTTGTGTGGCCGCCACGGACGTCGCTGCAGAAAGATCACATGACAATACAGTGATGCATTAGGGGGGGAAGACAAGCAAGGTAGAGGAATAACCACACATATTTTTATATTATATCACACTTTAACCTCCAAAGCTCGGAAAAAAACGTCTAAAAACTATATCAGGTACCAAAATGCATCAAGCATAGATCTTTGACCATAAGTCTTATATGCATTTGTTCAAAGGCAAGAAGCTAAGGAATATGAATCCAGTACTCATATTTATGTTAGCATTCCAGAGTAAATGGAGATGCAATGAAGACAAAATAGCCACATTATAAGTAACACAAATGAATGTTAATATATGACTGAAAAGCTCCATGCTATACAGGCAGATAAATGGGGACTGCCAGAGCTAGTACTTTTTTAAAGTGATTAATCTCAGCAAGCTGAATGCAATGACATGAGGCTTGTTAGTGTGAGGGCTTCGATACAGCCAGCGCTCCCACCAGTGCCAGTCAGTCAAACTTGACTAAGATGGCTGCTGACTCCTCCCTCAGGCTTGCTGTGACTTCCCGTCGGCCCAAGCTTTACTGTAAAGCCATAAGTAACTTAAGTCTGCCATCTTTAGCAACATATGTCATGGTTAAATAATTCGGCAAGAACATCGGTTTAGTTATGTCACGCTGGCTGTACATGTGAAGTCTCACTGCTTCCTTTATGGTGGACGATGTGTGTGTCGAGGGCATTTAGGTGATTTAGAAAACTAGTTCCCAGCATTACCAGTTATACGGAATGCAGTTATTAGAGATCACAAGTAATTTTTTTCATCACCTCGAGAAAACCAATCTCCTGACATTAATCAACTCTCAGAAGGTTATATTTGTATGACTTTATTGTTAAAATACTTCCGTATACTGAGAGACCAGTTGGACAACATACAGTTGGTTTATGGATTCTGTTCTCAAAGATCATGTTCTCAAAACAGTATCGCATGCATATTTATATCGATAGACTATCTTCCACCTCAACCTTTTGGAACTACACCATAGTGAACCCGGTACCGGCTCTGTCAGGCTGAACCTCTACATTTACTAATCTAATGTACTAATCTCATTAAAAAATAACATACACCCTGCTCACCTAATCAATTATGAAAGTGATAATTATAATTCTTAATATAATTCTCAAAATGAAACCTGATTGTAATAAAAAATAGTAGATCTGAAGGAATTCCTGTTGGACTTTTGTAGAAGAATGGATAAATACACATGGGGCTGGTGCTACGACTGTAACTGTGGGGCTCATGTATAATAAAGGTCACCATTAGCCCAATAGCACGACTATATTCTTCATATGTGCTATTTAAAAGCATCTTAAAGAAAGAGCAGTTTCATCATATGATGTTAAACAGATGAATAAAATCATACTGCATGACCCTGAGTGACCCAGAACCCATGAGCTGTCTTCTGAAGCATTTATCGTGCAACACTCACATGTCATGATTCCGTTAGTTATGGCACCTTCACAGACACAAATAAAAAGCGTGAAATCCTATTTTTTCGCTCCCTAAACTCAACAAAGATGCACTTTAATCCTCTAAAACTTTTACTCAGCCATTCAGACCAAATTGAGGCCTGAGAAAAAAGAAAAGGGAAAAAAAAGCTACAAAGGACAGGAGTCTGTGTTTTGCCCCTTGTTGTCTCTCCCTCTAATCTCCCCCCCACCCGAGGGAGACAAGTTATTCGCTGAGCGACAAAGCGACATACTTTTCACCGCTTCATTGACACACACACACACACACACACACACACACACACACACACACACACACACACACACACACACACACACACACACACACACTCTGCAGACTGACACAAACACACGCACACACCGAAACATACAGTCACTCATTCCTTGGTCCCTTATCTGTGCCCCAGTAAGCGGACATGGGATTGAGTGACAGTATGGTATCCCAGGAGGGACAGAAAGGTGTGGAGACAGACATCCTAATCCTCTCTCCCAGCAGACCCCCCAAACACAGAAAGACAAGACCGCGAAGGGAATAAATAAAAAAAAAGAAACGATAAACCAGAGGATCAAGGTCCCTTCCAGCCGTTACTCCTTCGCTAACGACAAGGAGAGTATAATGAATGCATATCCCTCCTTTTCCCATCACTTGATTTAGCACTTCAATTATCTGATTTTCCTTTCTCTTTCTTTTCACTCCTTTTTTATCAGACGTAACGCTTTTATTCCGCAAATCCAAATGTTCAATTTTCCGCCTGGGAGTGGGACCCATTTATCTGTGTAATCTGTAAGCGTGCGCGTGCGCGTCTGTGTGTGCGTGTGCGTGTGTGTGTGTGTGTGTGTGTGTGTGGGTGCATCTAGGTGTGTATGCATGTGTGTTTGTGTGTCTAAAAGGCAGGAGTCAGGGAGCAGTGCGTGTGAAATTAATTTAGATTAATAGACAATGTGCGATTATGAAGATATGAGAGACACCGAAACACAATCCACTGCAGGGCGAAGTGTGGAAGAGAGAGAGGGAGGGAGGGAGGGAGGCTCTCATATTTATTTGTACTCTGAGATATTCATCGAGTAAAAGGATATAAGGTGTCAGTCATAGCTGATATATTGCTTCAGTCTGTAACATGATTAGAAACTACAAATGAACAGTCAAACCGTGTTAATGTGTCGAGGGTCTTTTGATCTAGAATATTAATTTCACTCGTACAAACGTGGGACGGTGTTTTTGCTTATTTACTCAAACGTCCTTGTACTCCACTTTAAACTGGCAAAATAAAACATGGCCGAATTAACCCCGCAAAAAAGTGTGCCATCTGACAGAAGCGTGAGACAAGATCGGTCGTGAAACCTCTATCATTTTGCTTTGTTTGCTTCGTTGTGGGTTAGCTGCGCTTATTCCCCAACAAATTATTCCAGTGGACACAAACCAACTGGCACATAATAAATGTGCGGCCTTTGTAGCCCCCTGAAGGAGGGCCTCGGGGCGGTTGCATTTGTCCGGGTTAATAATCCAGCCTTCCTGTGAAGGAGAATTTAGGAACATACTGTAAATGCTCCATCATGATCTCCATTAGCAGACATTGCAGTGCTTATGATAACCTATATTTTTGAGCATTGAGCTGGACGCAGCTGTCAACTCTCAGCTTTAAGAGGTTTTTAACCCCCAGTTCCACCAGACACGCTCTGCCTCCCGTTGCAGGAGCTACCTTTACTTCCCTCCTCATCTTGATTGAAACATTCGAGCAAAGACCTTTGTGGCACGCGACGTTTCACTCCGGGTTAAGGTTCAGAATCTTAAATACGTTTCGCTGTTCCGCACGCTGCACCCGGGGCCCCTGAGAGGCTCACACAGCAGCGGCTCCGCTGCTAAAATGTGCTTTGACAGTTGGAATCGGGGATTTCTATGGCGGCGGACCTACCTAAGTTGTGAGCCGACAATGAGCCGGTTTGGCCGGGCGGCTGCTGCACCTTTGTCCGAATGATCCTGCAGGAGGAGAGAGAGGAAATATTAGTGTGTGTGTGTGTGTGTGTGTGTGTGTGTGTGTGTGTGTGTGTGTGTGTGTGTGTGTGTGTGTGTGTGAGGATTCTGAGTGACAGCGAGAACATGACCATCGTGGGAGCTGAACGATGTGTGTGTGTGTGTGTGTGTGTGTGTGTGTGTGTGTGTGTGTGTGTGTGTGTGTGTGCGCGTGTGTGTGTGTGGTGTGAAGTGGCTGAGGCAGGCTGACATGGCAGAGGGGCCTCACACTTCCTGCTTGGCTGCTCATGCAAGCCTTTTTCCTTCCTCTTCCCTTTCCTTTCTTTTCTTTTTCCTTTTCCTCCCCCTTTTTTCCCCTCCTCTCATGTCCTCTCCTCTCCTTCCCTCTCCCTTTCTCTCCTTTCCTTTTGTGTCCCTCTCCGTCCTTACTCTTGCACACCTTCCTTCCCTTTTGTCTGCCTCCTTCGCTCACTCCTTCTCTCTCTTATTTCACCATCCCTCCCTCTCTCTCCCTCTCTCTCTCAGCCTCTATGCTCAGGGGAAAGGGTTGTCATTGTACCATCGTGTTGAACCACTGAGCTGCAGCCACTTCATACATATGGAGACTGGGGCCTCTTTGCCATTCT